>CAODLS011452070.1:0-24743 GCA_948243855.1 Flueggea neowawraea | reverse complement strand
TTATATTTTTATTTGTTATTCATATTTATTTAAATATGAGGTTTGGGTATAAGTTCTGTACTATGAGGCTTGTGCGGGATGAGCCGGGCTCCCATAGACGGTTCATTTCGTACGCCGGTCGCGGTCCCGGGAATGGGTCGTGACAATTAAACCTTGAATATGTAGTATTCTGATTGGAAAATATTTCCATATTTCCCATATTTAATTTGATATAAGAGGAAATATTTCCCATATTTGGAAAGCATGTAGTATTCTGATTGTTTCATCCATAGTGAGAAAAAAGAAAGAAAGAAAGAAAGAAAGAGGTGTTGTAGATGTGTGGAAATGTGATATATGGAACGATGATGTGTAGCTTTTATAGATTTAAAAATGAAACGAATTTAATAGAAAAAGTGAAACAAAAAAAAAGCAACGGCTAGATGCAAATTCGCATTATAGCTGTTGTCCCAAATTATAAAAAAAAAACCCAAATTGCTTGACATATACTCCACAATGGGAAGAGAGTTAAATGGAAGGTTGAATAGAGAGTCTCACTCTTTTACTCAACTCCTATTGTGATCATTCAAGCAAGTCCTCACTTATGGCTCCACTCATTTGTTTGTGTGGTATAAATGAGTAGAGACATACTCTATGCGTACCAAGTATTTTTCTTTTTGAAAAGATAATCTGACATCATATTTTTTGAAATGTTAGCAATTGCTTACTGCATCTGTATTGACTAGTTAACAAAGGCACCAAATTACTTCGCAAAAAGCAAACATAGGGGAACTATTGATTTTTTGAAAATGTAGTTTTACTAAACTACAGGATGAGACATCTAATTTCCCCATACAATCATAGAACCATGCCTTGGAAACAACCCAAAAAGGCATTTTCCCGGGAGCGAATGGGGACAATTCCCAGTTCTTAGTTGAATCATCTAATGGACATAAGGACAGCATTTTCCCGGAAGCGAATCATCTATAAAGACAGAAGAAAATATTCCAAAAATATATATATAAAGAAGAAAAAAAAAGCCATTAGATCATCAAGTCGAGTCGCCTATTTGTGGACAGTTCTATAGTCAGTTCCCTTAAAGATGACTTGTATCAGGCATGTAATTTTGATTATTAGATATAGCACAAGAGATCTCAGCCATTCATTTTTTGTGATGTATACTCCTTTCTTTACTAAATTTAAACAAATTAAGTAAAAATGATAGAAATTAAGTAATTTGTTAGTTATTTAATAATTTTCTCTTTTACATAACATTTGACACCTTTTACTTAATTTTTTTTACTGTTTACATAATTTTTTAAAATTAAGTAAAAGTTAAAAAAATTAGCAACTGACTAGTTACTTAATTTTACGAACTTTTACATAATTTTAAGGCATTTTACTTAATCAGATGATTTGTTACCAAATTTTGTAAAGTTAAGTCAAAGAGAAAAAATTAAGTAACTTACAAGTTACTTAATTTCTAGGTCTTTTACTTAATTTGAGTAACTTTTATTAATTTTTTTTACCTCTTACAAAATTTACAAAAATTAAGTAAAAATGAAATAAAATTAAGTAATTTGTAGAGTTATTGATAGCAAAAAATATTTGTCACTAAATGTATTTTTTATTTAGGGACAAATATTTTTTGCTGCCAATAACAAGATAAATTACTTATTTTTTTTTACTTTTACTTAATTTTTATAAATTTTATAAGAGATAAAAGTAAAAGTTACTCAAATTAAGTAAAAGGTAATTAAATTAAGTAAATCAACTTTTGCATAATTGTTTTGCTTTTACTTAATTTTTCAAAATTTTGTAAAAGGTAATTAAATTAAGTAACTCAATTTTTACATAATTGTTTTGTTTTGCTTAATTTTTAAAAATTTTGTAAAAGGTAAAAAATTAAGTAAAAGGTTCAGAAAGTAAGTAAAAGGTAAAAAATTATTATGTAAACGATAAAAGATCATTATATAAAAGGTTTGAAAATAAAATTAAGTACCTACAAGTTACTTAATTTCGTTTATTTTTATTTAATTTGTTAAAATTAAGTAAAATATGGGATATACTCCCTCATACTCCATCTCGATCTAACGGCTCACATTCATTTTTTTCATCCAACAACTCAAATTTATACGTTCTGACTCAGACCCATTTTAAATGTCCTAACCATATAATTCACCTCTATATAGTGTTTAAGCATCTTGAATGTTTTTCTCCAATCACAGAGCTGACAGATCTTACTCGTTCTTGGAGAAGGCTTTGGTCAACGCTTCTCTCCACCTTCATCTCACTTTCTCAGCTAATAATTATAAGGTACCCTTTTCATTTATCATTTGTTACAAGATTTTTATGTTTCCTCTACGAGCAACAATTTTCGATAGGTTTATAGTTCCTTTCGGTCTTCCAATTGTCAAAATTTTTCAATTCAAGATAATTGCTTATGGATCGTTTCTTTTTTTGTAAATCATTTTTTTCTCTTATAAAATAATTGAAGTTATTACCCTTTAGCGATAGAATTAATAAGTTGTTGTTTAAGAGTTGCTTCTTTTTTTTGTTAAGTCAATTTTTTTCTCTTACAAAAAATTGAAGTTACGATTTCTTAGCGATAGAATTAATAAGTTATTGTTTATAGTTCATTTGTTACAAGATGTACAAGATTTTGATCGGTTTATAGTTCCTTTTGGTCTTTTTCAATTTCGGTATAATTGCTTATGAATGTTTTTTTTTGGTAAGTCAATTTTTTCTCTTATTACGGAGAATTGAAGCTATGATCCTTAGCAATAGAATTAATAAGTTATTGTAACTTGATACTTTCAGTGGCTTTTCGGGAAAAAAATCTTTTTGTAGTGTTTGAGATTGTTTAGCACAAAATTGATAATTTATTTTCGATCAACAGATGTCACTTCATAGAGCATCAGCATCAAGTGAGAATCAATCTGTGACTCAAAATTTCTTCTTAATTGGAAAGGGATTTGATGGGCCTACAAAATCTATCAGAAGATTGTAGCATCTATGGAGTTAATCAACGATTACTCCAAGTAAATATAAATACATACACACCACAAGTGATCTCCATTGGTCCAATTCACCAAGGCAAAAAGGAGTTCGAGGCAATGGAAGAGCACAAAAGAAGGTATCTCAAACATTTTCTTCACCTTGGTAACACTGTAGGGTTGGATGATTATGTAGATTGTGTTAGGAAAAAGGAGACAGATTTGCGAAATTGTTACGCAGAAACCATTCAACTTAACACAGAAGAGTTCATAAAAATGATACTAATCGATTCGGCTTTCCTCATTTTAATCTTGGTGGGAGGCGCATTTAACTTGAAAATGACTGATGATCGAATAGTCAATAGACCAAGGATGATGTTTGAGGTAAGGTATGATATACTGTTGCTTGAAAATGAGCTTCTCTTCTTCATCCTGCAAAAGTTGTTTGAACTATCTAAAATAGCAGACTATGGTAAAAACAATTATGATCTTCGTGAAGGAATAGACTTGATTAAGTTGACTTATAGATACTTTGAGAGGTGGATCGCAGTCCCTAAAATGATAAATTAAAGCTATGACATCCGAGTGGAACATCTTCTTCACTTTCTCAGAATTTGCTACATACCACAAACGTGGCTCCTGCAAGGGAAGGAAATAGAAACTTTCAGCTTGCCAAGTGCAATGGAGCTCTGCCGAGAAGGAGTCAAGTTGGAACCTGTATGCAATGGAAACTTATTTCACATTAAGTTTAGGGATGGGATACTAGAAATTCCACAGTTGGAATTATTGGATTCATCAGTAACTATTTTTCACAATCTTTGTGCCTACGAAGACTGTCACTCTGGCCATATAGTTTCGATGAATCAAGAATCTCATCCCGTTGGTAAATTGATTACTGACTATATTATCATCATGTTTCATCTTGTCAAGTCTCCAAAAGATGCGGAGCTACTGATTCAGAAAGGAATAATCGTGAATGGAGCATTTAGCAATGAGGGAGTTGCAAGTTTTTTAATAAACTTTCTGTTGGAGTAACTGTCCAAAGGTCACTATTTTGTTACAGAAATGTGATTGCAGATTTGAACAAGTATTGTGGAGCAGGATGGCCTAATTGGAAAGTAACATTGAAGGAATATTATTTTAAGAATCCATGGGCAGGAATATCTGTTTTTGTTGCTGGTATTCTGCTTTTGCTCACCATCACACAAACAGTTTGCTCCATTATCCAAGTTAAACATCCTTCATAAAAATGAATACTCACTATGTTAGCCGTCATTTGTGCTGTTGCTCTAAATCAATGTTTTGTATCCACCATTATCTTTTTAGGATTTTCTGTTGCTTTTACATGGACTTCATCAAAATGGGATGATCGACTTCTGTTTTATTTGTTCATGAACTCTACAATTCTACATTATATAAATATTATTCATTTTTGTTATTTATTTGTCCTTAATATATGTTTATATCAACCACTAATCTAATGGTTTGACAGGTGATTTGACATGGCCACAAGCCATTTTCCTGACATGTCAATTTAACTAGAACTTTTACGAATTGTGATTTGTTTATTTGATTAAGTTTCAATTCCTTTTATAAATTATATACAGTAGTTGCCGCGACAAGGTGAGCCCAAGGGCACCTAGCGTGGGTCCGAGTGGACTTGGGATCGAGCGGCATGGCGATCAGGGAACCGGGGTAGATTAGTGTAATATCCTCCAATCGTGGAGGTCCATATGTACTAAAAAAATTATATATAGTAGTCTTTTTACCCCTCGAGGGGTAGCTGAGTTGGTGAGCGTACGCTGTTCTTTGCGTGCGGCGTGGGTTTGAATTCGGACTTGTGCAACGCAGTTGAATTGATCAGGCATTTATCGCTTGTCCTCGATGAAATGTTACAGGGACTATACTATTGCATGGGTCCAAATTCACTGTCGGTATCAGCTATGACTGTCAGAAACATTCCGTAGCAGGGAGGAATTAAGTTTACATGATCATGTCCAGTAGAAGTATACTACTTATTGGTCGCTCCACCTCCCCTTTCATTGTCAAACAATGTATAGTAGTCTTTTTCTTTAATAAATCATATGTTTTTTATTCCCCCAAATAAAGAGGGAGTGACAAGGGTTGGTTAAGGATTTAGAGGTGAAACAAAGAGAGATAGTAAGAGAAACTTATACTTGAGATACTTGATATATATACTCGATAATAATTTAGGGACTTGCGGCTTAATGGAGCTATATTCTTCAATGGATTTTGTTAATACAAGTTTTTTAATGGTAAGTAAATTGTATTAAAGGTGACAACCACCAAAGTAGTGGCCAGAGAGAAGGACCCATAACATTGTCTCTATACAATGAATGATTAGTCTTAAATGCTATCAGTACGGATATGAAGACAATACAACAAGAAATGGTATAAAGAGAGACACCAATAGACTAGGCTGCTTGTAACGTGTCTAAGAATTGGTTCTAGTTCTTAGACGCGTTAATGGAAATGTATTACTGTGTCTCTATTACTTAGCCTGTCTTTCGTTTGGAGGACGGATTAAGAATTCTGGGTGTGGGGATCAATAATAGTTAAAATTTTTAAAATAATAGTTAAAAATTTTGTTTTAGTCTCTATTATTAATGTTATGATATTTTTTGATCTCTCATTCCACTTTGAGTTATTTTATTATCTTAATTCTTATTATTTAAAATTATTTTTTTGTCCCTCTTTCTCTTTTAATTCAATAAATAAGATTGTTAGAGTAATTAATAAATATACATGACTTGATTAATTTTTTAAATTATTTTTTATTTTTAACTTGAATTATTTGTTTTAAATGGATTGGTAGCTTTTATTTGTTATTTTTGGTTTAATAATAATTTCTTGAAATTTAAATTTATAAAGTGTCAAATTAATACCTTGTATTATTTTTAATATTATTACAATATTATTTTTATTTTAATGAATTGTTTTTATTTTAATGAATTTAGAGTAGAAATTATTTTTAATTTAATGTAATATTTAATATTTTATTTGTAATATTTTAATTTTAATTTAATTTTTTATTTTAATTTAATTTTTAAATTTTATGAATTATCTTTATTTTTATATAATATTTTTATTTTAATCAATTATTTTTATTTGAATGAACTATTTTTATTTTAATCAATTTAGGGTAGAAAGTGTTAAATAAAATAGTAAATAAAAGGTGATATATTAAAATAAAATTGTGTTTAGTGAAAAGTTGAGTGGACGTCTCGCGGGACTCCTAAAGTAGTCATTTGTTTACGGATGAAAAAACTAATGGCTAAGAACTGAAGATTTTAATAAAATAATAATAAAAATATTAAGTAAGCGTCTTATTTGACGATTTCAAAAATCGTAGATTACGAGTAGTCAAAGAAATAGTCAATAATTAGTCTTCTCATCATTTGTTGATGTAACATGATGCGACACGCTTACTGATATGACATTGCTATACATAACTGCCACGTGGCTTAACGGGTTTAGTACCGACATGGTGTGGCACGAGTAAGTGACACAAGTTGCAATCATACACGCATGTGGTAAGTCGCGTGAACTTGAGATACTATATCAATATGTCACATCATCAATTCAATAGAAAAATTTAACATAATGAATTATTCAATTCAATTATTTCTTTTAGAACAAAAAATGCATAAACCATAAGTCATTGTATTAATTTATTTTTATTAAAAATTAAACTCTTAAACTTATAATAGTAGAATTTATCCTAATACCAATGAATTATATTGATACACTGCCTTTCTCAAGTTTAGCTAAATTCCAAACAGGGGAACATATGCATATGTAAACTTAACTTTTCTCTAAAATTTATCGATCCAAATCTCTTCTTGAACCCACCTAATATCACCCCAATATGGATTTTTTAGTCTCTTGATTGATATAAAGGAGATACTCCATAAACACGAATAATCTTAACATTTGCAAAATCAAATTAAAATATTGAAAACTATAGAAATGTTTGAGATTTTGTAATTTATGTCTGCCATGTTTGTTGCTGCAACGACAAGTTGCATAAGTGAATCCAAAAAAAATAGGGTCCATTCTCTCATTGATTGCATACGTGTTTATTATTGCTGAGAAAATTTCGCATCAGTACTATAGATATTCAAATGTTCATCAAGTTGCAAAATTTTTTTGGCCACTGTTTTTTAGAGCTGGGAAAAATCTTCATTTATTGGCGAATAGGTTCAAGTATAATTATTAAACAAATTCACTACTAGAGCATTAACAATTATTTCGACCAACATTATAAAATATTTATACATATCTTGACCAACTGATCGTTTGTACCAATAGATTTGTAACTCATTGATATTAAAGTTAATTCTAACAATAGAAGGTTGAAGGTTCAATTCTCTATAGGTGCAAATAAAATAACTTATCAGAAGAAAAAAAATCTAATTCTTTCATCCTCGTTGTCGTTATTATTATTATTATAATTTTGGTTGCAAGCGACTATGGAAAACAATTTGATGCAGTAAAGCAGGATTCTTCCATTTGTGTGGTTGGGAGTTTCTGTGGATTGCAGGAGGCTAACATGTGAAGTTGCTGCAATTTTGCTATCTAATATGACATAAAAAAATACTAATAATAATAAAGTGACGTGAAAGCATCATAAAAGAAAAATAGTTGACTTTGATGTTTAGTTATTTCAGAAAGAAGAAGAACCAGGTTCTGTTCTTTCTTTCTGAGAATGCATATTTGAAATTAACTTAGAAACAGCTTTAGATGCATGTTGTCACATCCCTTCTCTGGCATGCAGTGTATATTATTCATAATTGCATTTTAAATTTATTTTTTCTTTATATAAAAGAACACTTTGTCACTATTCATTTAGAAAGAAGGAAATGTTTTTGAAAATTTCTGGATCAGACAGAATATGATGGTTCATCAATGATGCTGTTATTGTAAGACTGGTATGCAATGTCGTGAACACACATTTGCATGCCTTTGTTTTGGTGACAGAATGTAACAGCTTGTTTTGAGGTGCTACAGTAATACAACTATTGTTTTCTCTTTTATTTTTCTTCTTCCTTTTCGGTTATTCATTAATTATGTATAACCAACCCAAAAATCGTACTTGGTCGCTAGCCTATTATCAAGCTCGTTCGCAAATCTTATAGCAAGCTTGTTTGCGAGCTCAGGGACGAAGCCAAACCAAAATCAACGAGGGGACACTATAGCAAATAGAATAATAATAGTAAACTTTGTTGATATAGTCTCATTGCATCAAAATAAGTAAAATTACATTTTTAAAATGTATATTATTATTAAATATTAAAATATCAATTTAATAGTGCTCAAAACAACTGCAATTAGACTATAAATTTATTGATTATGTGTTAATAAATAATTTAAAATCTCAAGAGTTAGATTATTAAATGTAGGAGAAAAAATATTATATGTAATATAATATATATTGTATAATATTATATATATACATATCATATACCATGTAGAAACTATAAAAAAACTAAATATATTGTGTGTATGATATATTTCACATTTGTATAAATATTTTGAAGAGGGGTCCTGAGACCCCTCGTAACCCTTCTTCCCTCCGTCCCTGTGTGAGCCTGTTCACGAGTTCTCTATTGAGTCTAATCATGAATTTCACATGTCAAATTTTGAATTATTCAAGTTTGTCTCCTTTAATTGTCGAGATTCAAAATATGTTCAAATTTGACTTGTCATTACAAATGAGTATTTATCGAGTTGAACAAACTGCTCGACTCATTTACAACCTTGCATGAAAAGATGAGAGGAGAGGAAGAGAAGATTAGAACAAGGGTATTTTAGTCTTAAAATTCACTTTTAAATAGTTCTACATGGCACATGAGCATTGCTGATGAGGTCTGCTAAATCTAACAGACGGTGAGTTGACTCATAGATTGAATCGTAACTTTTTAAAAACTTGTCTAAACTCAAAACACCAAACAAAGCTCTTATATGCAACTGGACGGGATGCATAGCTTTCCAGTATAGCGTACGTACATGTGAATAATGAAGAGTTGAAGTGCGCCACTGCCAGCTGATGTGGATGCACTTTCCTCCTACATGATAAGATCGCCTATTCTTCAAATCCCACCATTTATCATGTGTTTCTTTATTTTTACTTTTGAAATTGTGAAACTGATTTTCCGATATAATTGATCAGCATGGATAGAGCAAATAATAGTAGTAGTAGTAGTAGTACAAAGAACACACCAGTGGTAGCAGTACGCAACGACTCCATCCTTTCTTTCTGATGCTATATCTGGTACATTTTGTTTCATATCATTTTAAGGATGACACTACCAATTCTTTCTCAACTCACATCTCCATGTGTAACAGTAATCATATACATAAAATCGTAATATTATTAGTGATTTGTGGAGGTGTGGACACATCACTCAAAACACCACACCACCGTATGTTTATGAGTAAACACTTGTTTAGGAACTTGGTGGTATCGTTAATTGCAGAAGTAACGAAGATGGCAGATTATGATTAGAGTACTACGATCGACTTTTTTTTTGGCATGTTAAGTTGCAATATGAAAGATAACAGAAAAATGGCATGAGCATATATTTTTTGTGAAAAGTGAAGAATGTCTACTTTTTGTTATGGATTGAGCATATTTTTATGACAAAAACATGAATATGAAGTTGTGGACAAAATAATGGCAGTTCTTCTACTATGTTAGCTCATATGCTCCAAAATTAGAATTTTTTTCAAGTTAAATTAGATTTCTATTTTCGTTCTTTGCTATCGAATTAGCTTGCTCTTCATAATAGACAATAAAAAAAAAGACTGCATAACAAGAAAAAAATTTTGTTGTTAAAATTTCAATATTCTTGCTAAATGACATTAAAGAGAAATCTGGCAAGAAAAACATTTCTTGCTAAACAAAGCCTTGCCATTAGCAACAAATGGTAGCAAATAGCAAGAGAAATGACTCTTTCTTGCTAATATTAACAAATAACGCGCTGTAATGTGAAAATATAGGTTATCATAATTTTTAGCAAGAAAGATAGTTAGTAATCTGTTTTGCTATTTCATTGTAATTAATTTGTTTTGTTTATCATAATTTTTAGATATCAATGGCTGAAGAAGGAGGAAACACAATTATGGACAGGAAAATTTTGACTACTCTTGGTGCATGTCTCTACACATGCACTAAGCATATCAACACGCAACCTTAAAAGTCAACTTGATGAAATATCTCAAGTACAACCAAGAAAGAAGTTAAGATCGTTAAGCAAAAGGTTCAATGTTTGGGAGCATTTTATCGTGTTAACCTTATCTTTGTTGGTCTTTTTGATCATTATACTAAAAGTCAATTTAATCCCAGTTCAGAACTAAATAAATTCTTATAAATTGGCCAAACAATCGTTTTGGTTAAATTCAAAATCGAACTAATTTTCGGGTTGATTACTTCAGTTCTTGCAAACTAAACAATTTGTTCTGTATTTTACCAAACGCTCTGACCTATATACAAGATATGAATCTTTTACAAAATGAATCTCTATGTGTAGATGTTAATAAATGAATCTCGAGCTTCAACTTAAATTAATTATACATCTAACGGTTCAAAGAATCTAAAAAACAGGTTGTCTAAGCTCAATCATGAGTCAAAGATTTTTGCTAGATTCTTCAAAATTGCACCCTAAGAAGCACTCTTTATATTCATTTTGGTCAATAATCATTCTTTATATTAAGAAAGGATAGGGAAAAAAGAAAGAGAGGTGGCCAAAATAAAGAGACGGCTGCAAAATTTAATGTGAAAGCCACACTATAAATCGATGTGCCAACGTTGTATTAATTCATTCTTTGGCTAATCAATAAATAACATAATTAGTATAAAGAAATCAATATTAATTCCATGTAAAGAAAGAACATTTTATTGTCTTTTGACTAAGGTCATTTTCCATTTATTTATAAAGAAAGGGTCCTATCCCATTTGTGCAATAACAAATTAATGGGGCTATAGACAAGTTTCTTTAGGGCTATAGTCAAGTAAAATGCATAACATTTTGTCACTAAAATTTGGTGAGTTTTGCATTTTTTAATTAATGTTAATTCTTTATTATATATAGTTATTTCAATTTCAACTTCAATTTTGTGTACAAACTAATCATAATGCCATATCATTGACGCATAATTCATGTGATCTTTTAAAATTTTACAATGTAAGCGGTTTGTCAATATATGAATTAATCCTCAATTAATAATAATAGTAAATTTATAAATAAAAATGAAGTTAAATAATCATAATAAGAGATCAACTAAATTGAATAAAAATGAAAAAAAAAATGATCAACCCTTCAGCATCTTTGTTGATGCCCCAAAGAGTTATCTTCAAAAGATAGTTGGTTTATGTTTACTTGAAGGACAAAGATAATGGTATGTCCTTGCATCGTAGCAAAGAAGGTAAAAAAAAGAATCGAATTTGATTTAAAGAGGAAAAGAGAGGATATCAAAAGCAAAAGCATACTTGTAGTAGTTGTTGGGAAACATGTTCTTTCTAGGAGGAAAAAACGGAAAACTAGATATAAAAAAGGGGAGGGGGGGGGGGGGGAGGGGTGTGCATATTAGGAGGAAAAACCTATCAAGGTTCTAGCTTTATGGCATCACGTAGTTGATAATAATCCAATTTTTTTTTTTAACTGGAGAGACCGTGTGAAGGTGCTGTTGGATTTTCCTAATTTGCTAACTCTGTTCACGAGGAAAAACCTTTCAAGGTTCCATTTTTAAGAGAAAAATGTCGTCATTTGGTAAATTTTGTGGGTGTACCACTTGATTGTTTTCTATTTTAATTTTTTATAGGAAGACAATACTGCTTTTTAGATTGATGTGTTATGTGTCATAGAATTTTAAGTTTTTTCAAACTAAAAAGAGATTTGTGTCGTTTTATCTAACTTCTTAATCAACAATTGTAGCAAGTAAAGGAACTAAACTTGTGTTAATGGATTTTTGCTCCTTTGAGCAATTCTCAAAAACACAATGATGAAGAGAGATTTTATTAAAAATGAAAATTAGTACAAGTGATTGAAAGAAAAGCTAAGAAAGAACAAAAGAGAACTAAAAGGAAAAAGAAATAGAGAACTAAAAGCTAAGGGATTAGGTACAACCCACATAAGTGTAATGTAATATAAAGAAAAAGGTCCCAAAAAATTATGTCTTGATCTCCTTTTATAGTGAAACTCGTAGGAAAATTTTTCAATCTTCTAATCAAATCTTTCCTGAAGCAAGTTTTGATTGATTCTCATTAACTGTTAAATCTTCCAATAGTCAACTCCTCAACAATCAAGCCCCTTCAAATTCAACAATCAACTCCCCAACAGTCAGCTCTCTTGTATAGTGGTGACTTTTTTTCCCCTTCAACGGAGGTTATTTCCTTTCATAAGATCTTACTTTGCAGGAGTCAAGCATATTCCCAAATCAACTCTCCTGATTGCCTCAACTCTTTTTAGGTTATTAGTTGTAATTTCCTTATATAGAGATTATTCCTTCCAATTGAGATTATTTCATTCAATAAAAAGTCAGCCCCTTGCACTATTAGTTGTAACATGCCTTAAGTGGATATTCTTTCCTTTCTTGGTACAGACCTTAATGAGCCATGCCCCCCTAGAGGCTTAATCTCTTTGCATTCCTAACTCTATTGGACCATTACTTCCTAACTCTATTCGTAAAGTCCACACAAATGAGCCTTACATTGCATGGCATATTAGGAAGAAAAACCTATCAAGGTTCTAGATAATAATCCAAATTTTTTTTTAACTGGAGAGACTGTGTAAAGTTTCTGATGGATTTTCCTAATTTGCTAACTCTGTTCACGAGGAAAAACCTGTCAAGGTTCCAGTTTTAAGAGAAAAATGTCGTCATTTGGTAAATTTTGCGGGTGTGCCACGTGATTGTTTTCTATTTTAATTTTTTTTTTACAGGAAGACAATGCTGCCCTTTAGATTGATGTGTTATGTGTCATGGAATTTTAAGTTTTTTCAAACTAAAAAGAGATTTGCGTCATTTTATCTAACTTCTTAATCAACAATTGTAGCAAGTAAAGGGACTAAACTTGTGTTAATGGGTTTTTGCTACTTTGAGCAATTTGCAAAAACACAATGATGAAGAGAGATTTTATTAAAAATGAAAATTAGTACAAGTGATTGAAAGAAAAGCTAAGAAAGAACAAAAGAGAACTAAAAGGGAAAAAGAAATAGAGAACTAAAGGCTAAGGGACTAGGTACAACCCACATAAGTGTAATGTAATATAAAGAAAAAGGTCCCAAAAAATTATGTCTTGGTCTCCTTTTATAGTGAAACTCATAGGAATATTTTTCAATCTTCTAATCAAATCTTTCTTGAAGCAAGTTTTGATTGATTCTCATTAGTTGTTAAATCTTCCAACAGTCAACTCCTCGACAATCAAGCCCCTTCAAATTCAACAATCAACTCCCCAACAGTCAGCTCTATTGTATAGTGGTGACTTTTTTTCCCCTTCAACGGAGGTTATTTCCTTTCATAAGATCTTACTTTGCAGGAGTCAAACATATTCCCAAATCAACTCTCCTGATTGCCTCAACTCTTTTTAGGTTATTAGTTGTAACTTCCTTATATAGAGATTATTCCTTCCAATTGAGATTATTTCATTCAATAAAAAGTCAGCCCCTTGTACTATTAGTTGTAACATGCCTTAAGTGGATATTCTTTCCTTTCTTGGTACATACCTTAATGAGGCATGCCCCCTAGAGGCTTAATCTCTTGGGATTCCTAACTCTATTGGACCATTACTTCACTGGGCATCTTCAACCTTTTGGATGTGAGGCTCATTTGTGTGGACTTTACGAATTCAGCTCGATCCATGGAGCCTAAACCATAATTTTGCCATAAACAATTGTCCCCTGTGTGTTCTTAATTTAAGCAAACCCATGAACACAGACCACAACCCTTTGCAATTTTCTTGGTTTAACAAATGGGTGCTTAAGTTCTCAGAGGAGGCCATGTTTATTGACAAAAACCCATTTCCCCATGTAGCTTCAGTTAATATAGCTAGTATTGATCTAAAGGGTTGGCTTACCTTTGAGGGGCAATACAAGGAAGGAAAACCCACCACCTGGAGGTTCCTAAAGAGGATGCTATTCCAGATTAAGAAGGATACCTACAAAAAGACTAAGCACATTGGGCCTTGTTGTAGGTTGTTGACATCTCGTGTTATACAGGAGATGGATGATTGAGTAAACACATCATAGATGGGTGGTAGTTGTTGTAGGTACTATCTATCCAATAACAAAATAAATGTAGTAGGCCATAGGATAGAGAACTTTAAAAAAATTCAATAGGCCTTATGACCCTTTGGCTATTTTCTTTCAACAGAGCTAGAGGAGGTCATTGCAAAAAAATCAAGAATATCAAAGTGTAAAGTTGACCTCTAGCCATTTTTCTAGCACATCACTGAAGAGTTTCTCTTCCTTGCCTAGCTTGAAGTCCTTTAAGATTCTTATAAGTGCTCCTTTAAGTGATGCGATGGCCCATACCTACTCCCTTAAAGGACCTCAAAGCATTGAGTTGAGGCCTCCCAAAGGAATATCAGGCTTGGAGCTGAACAATAACAAAATCAAATCCAAAGATTGCAGGAGGGGTTACTCCCAAGGGAGCTCAACATTTTGCAGCAAAGAATATCATGAAAATTGCGAAGGGTTTTATCTGTATTCATAGTTTTGCTAAAATTAAGAACACGCGGTGGACAATTGTTTACAGTGAAATTCGGGCTCAGTCCCAATGGGCCAGGCTAAATTCATTAAGCCCATGGAGTGAGTCCACCATTGGGCGACATAATCTCTCTCCAGAATATTTGTTAATTTTGTATCACTCTAATTGTCTTAGTTCTTTAAGGTTTGACCTAATTCTCCTATTTATAGAGATAGAGTTCCAGTTTTATGGCATCATGTAATTGATAATAATCCAAATAATTTTTTGTTTACATGGAGAGACGATGTATAATTGCTGATAGATTTTCTTAGCTTTTTTTATCGGTAAAAGGGGAGGTGGAGATGACTAGTAGGTGGTATACCCCTACTAGGCGTGATCATACAAACTTTAAACCCAAAAATATCCTCCCAGTTATAGAATATTCTCAAGAGACATAGCTGACACCCAGACATGACATTGACCTCGTAAATGCAGCAGAATAATCACATGTACAGGAAACGAATGTATGCTAGTGTTGTAAGGACCCTAGCTAAGGTTGTGATGTTAAGGATGCAGAACTACTACAATCTAGATGCCCCAACAAAAAATAGAATACGGTGGGAACATGAGAGTTCTCGTTGTCTCTCATATAGGCTGGCGACATAATCTCTATCTGTTACATTTGTATGTTCACTCTAATTGCCTTAGTACTTTAAGGTTTGACCTAATTCTCCTATTTATAGAGGTAGACTAGGTGGCCAATAAAGTGGTAGACTAGGTATGTGGACTCCTAAACTAATTAGAACTCCACCGATCTTATTGGGAAATCACCTAGGATATCACCTTTTTTTGAAAATTATTACATCCATATGAGCCTCATTTTTAAATTATAGATTTTCATTTATCATGTTTCTAAAATTATTCCTAATTTCTAAAATTTTACACGTACGATCCTCCAATCCAAGTAAAGCACACACGTGCTGTTACTTGGTCCCAACGTGCGAGACCCATATTTTATTATGTTTTTATCCTATTTTATTATATATTTCTTTTTTTTGTTGTTAAGGATGCTTATTATGTTATGTTTTAATTTTTGTTTGCCTTTTCTTTGTCAACAAAAAAATAATGACACCAGAAATTTAATTTAATAAATTTTTGGTCTAATTATTTTTTATTAAATTAAACTGAATTATTTGTATATATATGTATTTGGTATACATGATATTTATAAATTTTAATTTATTTAATAATAATTAATTTGGTGTACTGAAGTATACAAAGATCTTCAAATATCTACAACAGTCTACAAAAGGTCTTCAAAGATGAACACTTAAATTTAATTCTACAAAGGTTTTCAAATGTGTCTAAAGCTGAACTCATAAGTGTATAAAATGTGTTTTTCACAAAATTAATGTCTAAATTACAATTTCATGAAAAACAACAAATCCAAGGACTAAAAGAGAAATTTTCATACAACACATTGAATCAGGCAACTATGGTTTCCAAAACCCTAGCCGTTGCCCCCACTAGTTGCTCCCCACAACCACCGTCGCCACGGAAGCAATTGACGATGGCAACATCATCATACACGTCGAAGGTGTCTTTGCAACTCCGTTGCGCGTCTTCATGTTCTTTTGTAATTAGACAGAGCGAGAGAGGAGAGCGTGAACGAGAATGATGAGTGTCATGACCCATTTTCTGACCATAACCGGCATACATGGCAGACCGAACCGGAGGGCCAGTCCATCTCGCACAAGTCTTGGATAATCATATACTCTATCCAACTTATTCATTTAAAACATTTTTAAAAAAAAATATTAAACATACCTTTCTCTCAATTCATTAAAGTATCTCTAAAATTAACACAACCAAGATACCTTTCTCTCAATTCCATTCCTTCACAAAACCGATCGCTCCCTAATCACCACTATCGATTGTTTTTCTCATCAAGCTTTACTTTCACCGCAAATCATTATTACATCTCTAATCGACGTATCAATACAATATATCTTAACCCAATAGTGATAACATCTAGATTCTAATAAAATATAACAATCATTATTATTGGTTTTATTAAGCACTAATCTTAATTATTACCTCAAGTGTCACTACCCTTATTTTCAAAGACATCTCTTATGAAATTTCGGCCAAACAAATCACTCACATAAGATCTCGATTACTAATCTTCAAATTAGGCTTATGCCTCATTCTCCATATTTATCTTACAAATTTTGCCTTAGGGGCATCCCACTCATATATACGTACACACATACATATAGATAGATTATATTGCCATTAGCTATTACTCCAACTCTAGGTAATTCATGAGTCTAACTCATCTCAAAGCCTCATTGTTCTCCTCACATTCCCATATCTTATATTTCTATATTTTTACTGAAAGAGTCATACTTCTCACTAATTGAGCTTCAGATACATTTGAAAGAGAATTCAAGATAGATAGGTGGTCTTTCTCCAAAAGAACTCAAACAAATACGCGATTTCAACAAGTTTCGAAAGGAATAAATAAACAATAAATAAGGATTTTGATGACAAACAAATACCATGATCTGGAGCAAACTTGAAAAACAGTCTGAAATTGTGAAACAGAGATCTGAGTGATACTAATGTACGTTAATGCTAAGTAATATACGTAAACTGATCAAGGATAGGTAATGCACACAACAAATCAATAATGTATGTTAACTGAAGAATCGATGATCAACGTATGTAAGCCAATTAATATGTACTTAGAGCATTCCAGTAGAGCCAAACAACCTTAGATACTAACGAGCATTCTTACTATACCAAACATTCCCACTCTTGTCAATACTGATTGATGCATAGGTCATGAAATCTCCAAATCCACTTATCATTTAACCTCGATATCTCACATGAATTTAACTTTACTCCACACACATCACGCTCTAACATAGTGTATAATATCTCCTATACCATACGATAACCTCAAAGTCACATTTTATATGCCATCCTCTTTCATGATTATAGGTCATCAAAATATAGATTTCCATATCAAACAGAATCAAAGAGTCCTTCAATTCTTTACTCAATTTTCTATTCTCAATTCTTATCTTAGCCCACACTAACTTAATTCCTTCACATTCAAGTCTCCAAAGCTCAATTTAACCAAATCTTTATCATCATATGTTGTGGAGGTTCTGCAGAATCGCGTTCATGGAGTTGTGACATAAGCATTGTTGCTAGAACAAGCGTGGCATCAAAGTTTGAACTGGGGTCATCATCTAGTCCAAATTTTGGCACCATCAGAATAGGCCTGTTTTCAAACAATACATATGTTACAACTACCATACACCAAAAGGAAATTGGAGCTAGAAAAATATAAGTAATACTGTTAAGATGGCATAAAACTTTATCTGCACAAATGTAATGTTTAGGAATATGCACTAGTGATCAAAAGCTCTTGTGAAGCAGAGATGAAACCAAGCAAGATTTCCTACAACCAATCTTCACTTCACTTGAATGAATGACTGTCAGCTCTACTCCTTGAGTGAGCACTGGAACAATTATTCCGGATGTAAAACACAATTGCGGAATCATAAGACGAAATCAAAAACCAAAAAAAATTATTTGTGGGGAAAGTCTAAAATACTGACAGTACATGAAACCAATTTGCATGTGCCGACCTACTCTGGTATCACTTCTTGCCAAGAGAATTTTAGGAAATGCACAACTTAACGTCATTGAAATTGTTATTGAGCATAAATGGATGGTGTTTTGGGGTTTACTGATGATTTAACTTGTGAAAAAAATGATTCAAAACAGGCATTAAATTCATAATAAGAAAGAAGAAATATCTTACTCTCCAGCCTTTTCAAAAAACAAATGAATGTCAACTTCACAGCTCTCACAGAAAGAAACAAAAGCCTGTGATTCAAGAAAATGCATCAAAATTATATATGAGCCTAATTGAATGTTCATTTACAGTACCATAAAAAATAGCTTCAAAGAAAAACAATTATTAGGATCTCCATTTAGAGACTGGGATATTAATCAGTTGTTATTACTGTTTGTCCTGAAGTTGAGGCTATGGCTCAAGCACTATAAGCAACTGAATTTTTTTTCTAGTGCCACCACTAAAGTACTTTAGTTCCTTCACAGCAAATGTCACATCTACAGCATTTCCAGTGTGATTATACTGCACAAATTCTTCTGCAGGATCTTTCAATAGTTGCGTGTGTAGAGAAGAGTCGGTGTCTGCAGTATAGGAGTTAATAGAAAACCTTCTGCATTATCAAAGTTCCAAAATACAAATAACATGTTGTCACCTTTGGTGGGTCTATGTAGCTTCTAAGTTCCACAGCTTTGCCACCTATTTCACTTGAAGCATCAGAAGGCACTGAAGAAGGTTCAGTGGCAATGATAGTGATTTCCTGAAGTGATGGTTGAAAGTTGCCGAGCAATCTGTGAAGATCACGAGGGGTGACCACTAAACTACTTGGATATCTTCTCCTATCAAGGGACAAATGTTGTATATCGGGCTCAACATTGCATGTAATCCAATAGGACATTTTCATACCTGCAGAACATGAAATGACACCACAACCAAAACCTTTTGAGAATTCTCTGGTCATCTTCCAGTAAGCTACACAATCAAAACTATAGAAGCAAGTGTAGGATTTCATGGCCCATTGCTTCGCTTGAAATCAGTTACATTTTTGTGCTTCTCCGTAATAATTTTCTATTTCATGAAATCCAAAACTATTCGCACTTGATTTCTTTGAAGTTCAGGTGTCAACACATACGAATTAACACTACCTTTGCAAATGTTACCAAGCAGAAGCCAATTATCAAAGATTAGTTTCAATTTGCAAACAAACCCAACAAACCCTGAGATTATAGAAGTGAAATTACCACTTAAACACTCCAATGTCCACTGCACTTTCGGGGCATCAGGATCAGGTAATTGAACGGTCAAATGATCAATACTCGCAATCGGCGTCTTCAGAACAGAACAAACCGCCTAAAACACACACAAAAAAAGGCCAGAAAAAAAAAATCTGAATCAACCGAACACATTAATTTCACGACAACAAAACTACGTAGTACCTTCAAAAGCGCACTACACTGTACTTGCGAACCAGAAACTGTGTAGACGTCAAAGAAGCTAGGTTTAAATGTAATAGACTGGTAAGCAGAGCGAGACGAGTTCAACGTAAGTAAAGCAAGCTGCAAATGTGACCAAACGAATGATTCAGCAACCGAACAAGCTCCGAATTAGTAATTTTAAAACAAAATAAAAAAATCGAAAACATTAGTGGAAATTTAGTGATTTTGTACCGAAAAGCGAGAAAGCAAAGCTGTTTACCTGAGAAGAAGAGGCTTGAATGGCGAGTTCGTTGCCGATGCGAGCGAGGCTTGTGATTGATCGAGAGAAGGTCTTGAGTGCGTTCCAGCTGAGGCTGAAATCCATCTATCTCACTCTGCCTTTGCTGTGGTGGATTGTGACGGTGCAGATGAAATTGGCGTTGGCGGGAAGGGAAACTGAGGAGTTTTAGGGTCTGGCGCTTGTTCAGTGTAAAATTTGAAGCAAAAGGTACAAATAATTGTTAAATATTTATCCATTGAACATCCATTTTTTTTAAAATTAGTTTAAAAGTGTGCTATTGGATGAAATTTTGAGAGCTATTTGTGTAAATAAGATTTATTCATAAAGCAGTTAATTATGCCACATCCTATAATTAATCTCAATTATGCCAAATCAAATTTGTAACCACCGGAGATAGAAGAATCAGAGATCCAATTATTCTAAATAGAAGAAGAAACATACAAATTTGACAAATAACACTTTTATTTACTTTTAATTCCTCTCTCTTCTCTCTCCCCCAAAATTTTGTGTTTCTCTCGTCTGTCAACTGTCAAAATCTCGTTCCTCTCTCTCTTGTGTTTGTCCATCTCTTTCTCTTTCTCTCTCTCTCTCTCTTTCTTCCTTCCTCTCTACAATCTCTCTCTTCTTTTCTCCTTCTCCTTCAGCTTCAATCTCTTTCTCCACTCTCCTCATTTGATTGTCCACCGCCATATGCGATCTCCCGACGCAATGTGATGTGTTTTCCACCAATTCTCCTCCCCCAAATCTGATGTTGTCTTTGTTTCTCCGTCGCCGTTGCATCTTTGTCTTTGTTTGATTTGGCGGTGGAAGGCGAGGGAGAGGCTAAGGGTGCAAGCACGAACATGAAACTGATGTGAAAAGGAAGTCGAAGATGCCGACAAAGGAGGAACTATCTGGATACAAACATGTGATGCGACGACAGCGAAGATTCAGAGTCGTGATCGTTTGTGGTTTTCGCTTTTTGAGGTAATTTTCTTGGATTCTTGATCTCCAATCCGATTTTCCATTTTATTTTTTGGTTTTCAAAAGGCGTTTTCTATGTGCGGAGATCTAACAATGACGGTTTTGTTCCAGCGGTGGCAACAGAGCAAGACAGCGGCGAAGACGGAGACGCGACTTTCGTTCCACTGGCGGCGGATAGAGCAAGGCGGCAAGGATTTGGAAGCTTAAGAGCGATGGACCCTAGCTGCTATGTTTCATGCAATTAGGGTTTGTTGTATGAAAAATTGTTGATCAAGTCCGTGAAATTGTTGATTTTTATTGATTTTGTGCAAGGGGATATTTGTAGACTTTTAAAGATATTCATATATAATTAGATACTAAATTAATTATTATTAAATATAATTAAAAGTCATAAATATGTTTATGAAATAATAGTTTGGAGATATTTGAAATTTTTTTGAAAAATTAAAAAAATTACGACTTAAAGATTTTTAGAAAATTTTTGAAAAATAAAAAAAAATCAACGTAATTTATAAAATTATACTGAAAATTCATTCAATTAAATTTTTTATTCAAAAGATTTTAATATTTAGAGACTTCTTGAGACATCTGAATTTTTTTTATAGACATTTGAAACTTTTAGAAACATTTAGAATATATTTTGAAAAATTATATAATTTTTTTGCTTAATATATGTGTAATCTCTTGAACTTGTATTTGAACATGCAATTTCTATTCTGAACTTCGCAAATGATCATCTACCCCTCTGAACTTGCAAAACGAAAATATATAACCCCTTAAACTTGCATAACGACAATCAACTAACCAATTTGTTGGATTGTTTCAGTAACAACAAAGAATGGTGAGTTATACGCATCTGATGTGGAAAATTTGTAATGCCAAATCAGCTTCAAATCACACAAACATAAACCCTTTTCTCTTTTGCTCAAACCAAACCAAAACCACCTTCAAACTAAACCAATTGGCCAAGCCCAACCCTAAACTTTGTCTCTCCAGAGCAACTCCCCTCTCTTCCTCTCTCTTTCTTTCACTATCAGTCTCTCACTCACTACTTTGTCTTTCTCGTACAACTCATCCGCCTCAGATCTGCCACCACTCTTTCCAACACCATAATGAACTCCTCTTACTCCTTTCTACCTCACCGCCTCTGTTAAGCCCATCAAGAGGAAGACTCTGCCCTCCTCCCCACTCTCAATCGTCACTCCTCTCCGCCATTGCATGTCAAGAAGATTGTGATCTAAAATCAAATTACAATATGGAACCGCGAGCGAAAGGTAAAGAACAGAGACACGAGATATTTTATTATTTCGGCTCTCTTTCATCACCCGATGGGTTTGGTTGCTCAAATTGACTGGTCGCTGAGATAAGTATTGGGGTCCAGAGGTGGAGTTCAAAGAGCCATAGGGTTATGGAGTTGGGTGTAGGCAAAGGTACTGCATTTTTTTAGTTGCAACACGAGAGAGGTTTTTCAATTTATTGTAGTCGATTAAGATGCATCATGGTCAGCCAATCCATATCTTATTCACTTGGATCTTGTCACTTATAAATTACCCAGAGATCTCTGTTGCTGTATTAATTTTTTTTATGTGTTTTGACGTTGATGAGTTTGTGAATATTTCATCAGTTAACAATTATTTGATGTACTTGAACTTGAAGAACTTATTTTTGCTTGATGAGTTATTGCTCATACCTTGCAAATTATTTAAAGGTTCATGTCTTGTAGATTTCAGGTCGTTTGTTCTTGGAGAAATTGAGTTTTTTTATGAAGAGAGAGAACGAGAGAGAGCGAGCATGGACAGAGATGAGCAAGATGATTTGGGAACTTGCTGCTTGTTTGCTGATTGTAAAATATTTTAATTGAAGGAAACATTATACAATTTTATTTGGATTTATCAAAATAAATACAATTTTAGTTTGTTCAAAATGTAACAAAGAAGCTGCAAGTTACATGGCATAAAGTTCTGAGTTCATTGTTGCTTGTCAACAGAAACGAGAGAGAGAGAGAGAGAGCATGGACAGAGATGAGTGAGAGGCAACGAACATGAGAGAGAGAACAGAGACGGTGATGAGAGAAAAGGGCTAGAGATGAGAGACGAGAACAGTAATGACAGTGGTGGGTGGAGTTTGAGAGATGAGAACAGAGGTGGACCAGTTTGGGTTGAGAGTAGTTTGGTTAGAGTAGCTAGTTTGGTTTTATGGTTTAGGTTGGTTAAAAGCCTTTGAATTGATTTAAGTTTCTTTTAATGTCTTCTTAAGATAAAATGTTGCCACATCAACCTAAAAAAATGATCAAACGCATCTTAGACCAATTGAAAGACACTGAGATCGCCATGTCAGCGTGTAAGGGATTAGTTGCTCCACTTTTACAAGTTTAGGGGAGTGCATAAGCATTCTCAAAGTTGAGGGGATAAATTGCCAAAATGGTGATAGTTCACACGGTACACATGTATTAGGCCTAATTTTTTTATTGAAATTCATTTTTCTACAAAAAAAACCCAGTTCTAGAGAAAATATAGCGATTTTTTGTGAATATAACATTTTTCAAAAGAGATTTATTTTTTTGGTATTTTTCAAAATTGGTATGTTAGAAAAGCATCTTTCAAAATTAGTATTTTATTTCAATATAAAAGTGTGATTTTTCCAATATATTAATGAGTTAGTTGTCCCAAGTGTCGCTTTGAAAATTCTAATTTGAAACAATATCATCCTTAATTTTGATTTTTCAGAATGTCATTTTTAAACTCTTTTTTAAAATGTCAGATTTAATATCAAATAAAATCCAATTTTTCTTCCAATTTTCACAAATTTTCTCTCTATCTTCAGTTTCTCTCTCTATGTTTTTCTCTCTTCGTCTCCACCCAAACCCTAGCTGCAATTCCTCTCCCTTCTCCTCCTTCTTCGGCCGCCACTCTCCCTCACCTTCTCTAATGCCACTTCTCTTTTCCTCTATCTTGCTCCTCTTCATCATCATCTTTTCTCTCTCTCTCTCTCTCTTGCTCTCATTCAACGACAACAAATATATTTGTCTCTCTCTCTCTCCTCTTTTCACTTCAGACCTGTCTCTTCGTTGTTGTATCCTTTCTCTTTCGGCGTCTTCATCGTTATTAACATATCTGTAAATTGCGCAAGTTGATTTTGGTTAATTTGTGTATATTAATTTTGTTGAGTTTGATATGTTTGTACACGAGGTTGATTTTGTTGAGTTTTGTGGCAACGGTGATGGCGGCTAGGGTTTGTTAATTTATATTTGCCTATTTTAAAGACCTCGAAGACCTCCAGAGATCTATGTTAAATGATTTTGTTAAGTTTGAATTATTGGAGACCTAATTAATTATCATTAAAAAAAATATAATTAAATTTTATAAAAAATAAATAAGTAAAGTTCGAAGACCTTCGTTGAAAACTTATAGAGACGGTTGAAGACCTTCGCTAGAACTTCCAGAGACGTTTGGAAACCCCTGGAGACCTTTGCCGAAGGCGGTTGAAGACCTTCGCTAGAGACTTTCGGATACCATTGGAGACATCTAAAGATGTGGATAAATTTAATTTGAAAATTAATTATATCGAGAATTTATTAAATCAAATTTATATAAAAAATTGTGATTTGGAGACCGTTGGAGACCTTCACTGGAGACTTCCAAAGGTATTTGGAGACCTTCTCTGAAGACTTGTAAATTCATTTAATCTGAAAAAAAATATTATAGTGAGAATTTATTAAATCAAACTTTATATAAAAA
>CAODLS011451804.1:0-13034 GCA_948243855.1 Flueggea neowawraea | reverse complement strand
TTGATTAAAAATCAAAAACGTTATTTAACATTTATAAAAAAAAAAAAAGAAACAACATGTTGGTTGAATTTTGGGTCTTGCCTTGATTGAAGTTGTGAGAGTTGAGAAGAGAGAAAATGAACACCAAGATTTAGAGTGGTTCGGCCAACCTTGCCTATGTCCACTACCTATGTTCCTCACTTAAGATTTCACAAATTCTCTCTCTAGATGATTAATTACTGCTTAATCCAACAAGGCCCATTACAAAGAGGTTTATTTTCAGTTCAACACCTTCAGAGCCACCTTCACTTTCAAGCTAAGTGAGAACTTTTATAATTCTTAATTTCGGTTCAAGAATAAACCAACCTACGATCTACCCTTGGTCCCAACCTTACAAAAACTCTGTTTTTACAATTAATTCACTCACCAAACGAATTTTTAAACAATTGATATAAGTAGAAAGAATAACAAATAGACGAAAATACACTTGTATCACAATAGACCACTTAATGCTATGAAAGTGATAGAAAATATGTTTGGAAGTAGTGTTTCTTGTTTTCTATCACGTTCTAGAACGTATTTATACTTCTTCAAGGATTTCTAACTGTTGTAGATCAGTAGGTAGTCATTGGACTGTGAAATCAATCCAATTTTCTTTCCTTTTCAGTCCTTACTTGAGTAACTTTATAGTCTATTGGAGTAACTCCAACTTTGTTTCCCAGTATTGAGTTTCTTTTTCGACTTACTCAAGTAACAACATTTTTTACTCGAGTAATCGCTGATTTGTGATCGTTGTGATTTCATTTCCTTCCATATCTGACTTGATTGCCTTAGATATTGCTTCAAATAAATCTCACTTACTCAAGTAACAATTTCCTCACTCGAGCAACTTCCAAATCAATGTATCATTTGGTTTTAGTACTTACTCGAGTAAATTTTATTCTTACTCGAGTAACTCACGTTTTCAGCATTCACACACTCAAGTAAATTTCATTTTACTAGAGTGAATTTAACAATCAGTGACTTCTAGAACTTGCACTTACTCGAGTAACTATGTTACTTACTCGAGTCACCTTGAATTTTTTCATTTTCTTGATTATACGTTTTTGTTCATCATCAAAGCATAAGAGGATCCAAATGTGAACCACCTTTGGTTCAACACAACACCACTGGGAAGTTGGAGAAACAGTATGAGACTTTTTACTAAGTGTAGGATTTAGCCGATAGCAAATAGGATATAATAGACAACATTTTTTTAATAGTGAAAAATAGAGAGAATGATTCGGCTTTTAAGAAAAAACATGCTAAATGTTATATGATATATGTTGAAATTTACTAAATATTGTTATTTTGAAACATGTCTTATATGTCTCAGAAAAGTCTTTTAGATGGATCGAATTAAAAAGTTGAGTGGACCGTAAATAAAAAAAAAAGCATATTGGTCTTCTAACTTCTTGTCTCTATTGGAAAAAAAAAAGAATTGATTTAAATATATAAAGGTAAATTGGTCATTCTTGTCTTTTACACTATAAGTAACACTAACAGATTCAAGTTTAAAGGGTTTGAGGAGCGATTTCTGAACAACCGTAGACAAAAATTACTTATATGGTACAACTTCAACGATCATTGGGTAATTACCCTTTAAATTTTCCACTTAATTTAAAAAAATTATATCTAAATAAAAAATAAATAGTCATATAACCCACAATACAAACGCCTATCTTAACTAGTTTTTAGAATAAAAAACCAATATTATGGTCAAATTTAGATTTGTAAATATGTACGGACTAAGTTCCTTTCACAAAGGGATAATTACGATGTCCATTATCTTTGCTTTTTTAATCAAGAAAGGACTAATAAGTAAAAAGAAAGAAAAAACAGGGACTTAATTGAAAACAATGAAAAAAAAATTCTGAACGTGGGAGCCGCCTTTATACGGAAAGAAAGAATGTTGTGTTAGTTTTGCCGTCTGTGTAATTAAAAAAGCTAAGATGGATGCTTTTATAATTAACCCTTGTTTGCAGAACTTGCTAATCTCTTTTTTATTTTTTTCTCTCCCCTTTATCATTCTTCACACTCTCTCTCTCCTCTCCCTTTTCCCTATCTATCATAATTTTGTCTCTCTAACTCCTCATTCACTCTCTGCTTTCTCTCTCTCTCTCTCTCCACCCTTCGCCTCTCTCCTTAGCAACTGCTCTCTTTTCACTCTTCTCTCTCAAGTCCAACGCTTCATCCTCCTCTCTCTCTCAGTCGTTCGATGTTCCTCTCCCTCTCTTGCCCAATGCTTTCATCCTCCTCTCTTAATCGTCCAACGCCTCCCCTCTCTTATGTCTGACGCCTTCATCCTCCTCGCTCTCCTGCTCTAACCTGTCTACTCACTCTCGTCCTCCACGTCATTGCTGTTGTCTTGTTGTGGCAATTCTGGCCTCTCTTCTCCCATTTGTCGCTTGAGAGATGTTGCAGTGTAGCTAGGGTTTCGACCGCAAGAGTGTGGATAACTCACTCATGATGGTTTATTCATAGTTTCATAAATAAATTTTAGATTATTTGTTGATCTATTTATTTGTTGATTTTTTTAACTTCTTTTAAAAAAATTTAAGAAGTTTATGTAAAGTTTTTTAATTAATTTTTTTTAATTTTAAATCACTGAATCTAATTATTTGTGATGATGATGTTTTATTTTTTATTTTTCTGAAAATTTTTGGAATTTTTAAAGATTTTTGAAAAATGACAGTGTGCATAGGCTTATTTAGGTATTTTTGTAGTTTTGAAATAGCTTAAAACTATTTTCAAAAGTTTTATTTAAGGTTGATTTTAAGTTTATTTTTTAGGTTTAAGAATTTTAAAAAAAATTATTCAAAATTGATGGTTTATTTTTTGTTTATTTTAGGTTGATTTTTTCAGTTTAAGGACATTTAAAGATTTATTTAACATTTATCGCTTATTTTAAGTTTAAGAAATTTAAATATTTATTTAAATTTAATGGTTTATTTTAGGTTTATTTTAAGTTTTTATTTTCTGTTTAAGAATTTTAAATATTTATTTAAATTTAGTGGTTTATTTTAGGTTTATTTTTTTGTTTCAAAGTTTTTTGGAAAATGACAGTGTTCATAGGTTTGTTTACGGATTTTTGTAGTTTTCAAATAGCTTAAAAAGGTTTTCAAAGTTTTATTTAAGGTTGATTTTAAGTTTATTTTAGGTTTATTTTAATTTTATTTTTTTTAGGTTTAGGAATTTTAAAAAATTAATTCAAAATTAATGGTTTATTTTTGGTTTATTTTAGGTTTATATTTTTTATTTAAGGATTTTTGAAGATTTATTTAAAATTTGTGGATTATTTTAAGTTAATTTTAAGCCTTTTTTTTTTGTTTTAGAGTTTTAAAATATTTATTTAAAGTTAATGGTTTATTTTAGATTAATTTCAAGTTTTTTTTTTTCTGTTTAAGAATTTTTAAAGATTTATTTAAATCTTATTTTTTATTTTAGGTTTATTTTGAGGTTATTTTTAAAGTTTATTTTGTTTATTTTAGGCTTATGTTTTGGTTTGTTTGAATTTTATTTAGGTTTATTTGAAGTTTATTTAGGTTTAATTTAAGTTTAGTTTAGCTTTAATTGAAATTTATTTTAGGTTTATTTTGGGTTTCTATCTTCCCACTTGACTGTTCTTTCTCTCTCCACCTCTCTCATCTCTCATTCGCCTCCTTCCTCTCAGTTTGTCCCTCCGTCGCTTCTCTCCTCCATCCTCGGCTCAGTCGATGTCGTTGTCGTATTTCCTCTCTCTCTCTCTCAACCGTAATTCTGTCTCCCTCCTCCATCTCTTCGTCGATCTCCTCCATCTCATCGCGTATCTCCTCCATCTCATTCCCTATCTCGCCCACCCTCAACTTCGCTCGGTGGTAGAACGACGTCGACAGCCTTTGTTCTTCTCAATCACGGCTAGATCTGGAATGGCAGCGCTACTGGTGTAATAACTCTCCCATTCCGATCATTTCTCTGTAGCATTCTAACCAACTCTAACAAGGTTTTTGGTGGAATTTCACTTGATTGATAATAATCTTTGTTCATTTGAGAATTTGATTTTAGAAAGCTTGAGGTGATTTTTTTGTGTTTGAAAATTTTTAAGGATGTTATCAATAAAATTTTGGGTGTGGTTAAGTCCCGAGAGTGATGGATTTATGATTTGAAGTTAAGAACACGTTGGAGACATGATTTTATGCTCGTAGAGCTTACTGGAGGCCATCACATGAACACAAAGAGTACCTACGCACATTGTAGGTGA
The DNA here is from genome assembly GCA_948243855.1 of Flueggea neowawraea. Taxonomy (NCBI): domain Eukaryota; kingdom Viridiplantae; phylum Streptophyta; class Magnoliopsida; order Malpighiales; family Phyllanthaceae; genus Flueggea; species Flueggea neowawraea. Next base: position 8,776 of record CAODLS011451804.1, on the reverse strand, counting down.
TTCAGGTCAATTTGGGGGCGGTGTAGGTCGTCTATGTGCATTGTAGGAGGAGCCACACACGTAGATCATGAACTGGGAATGATCTGTGAGGTGGTTATGCCAACTACGTACGCTGTGAAAGGTACGACGCACGTAGAACAGGCATAACGTACATTGTGTTGGGTATGACGTACGTTGATCTTGAATTCTGAAAGATACGAAGTTTTTGGATTGAATCTGACCACGTCTACGTGCATAGTATCATACGTAAAGTACTTAGAAGAGTCACAACGTAGGCTGTCATGAGGTGCAACGTACGCTGCCTTTGTGATTTTCGGCGAAACGATCTGTTTCGATCTGTCCATGTTTATATATACCTCTTACCCGACTTTCGTTCGTCATTCCTCATCTTTCACTCTCTCTCACTTTTAGACAAATTCCCTATCTTTGTCCTTGCTTCCCCAATGTTTCTAAATATCTTTGGAGGTAAGATCGATCATCTAATCTTTTCTTTTCATCCGTTTGATGCCTCTGATTTCTAAACTTAGTTTTAGTCCGATTTGTTTTAGGGGTTCTGATTCCTGGTGATTCGGATGAGATGAATGCTAAGGATTGTTAAAGGATGATTGTTTGAGGTAAGATCGTCCTTCCTTTCCTCTTATTTCATCATTTTCACGCATTAATCTTTAAATCCCTTTTTGGGTTGAATTTGCATCTAGGGTTCGGATTTGATGTTTCTATTGGATGGGATGTTAGATAATGATTATCTATGGTTATTTGAGGTTAGAGGAACTTAGATTAATTCCAAAATCAAAAGATTTGAGGTTGTTCTAAATGGGATAGGGTTTAATTCGAGTTTGTGTAGATCTTTAGTGATTTTGAGTTGTTTTTGAGAAACCAACCATAGATTTGAGTTCTTGAGGTTGAGTTTGATCAGTTTAGGTGTTTGAAACTGATTTTTATAGGTTGAATTGAAAAATGAATTTTTGGGGTAAATTGCCTATAGAGATGAAACTTAATATTTTGTACGTTTAGGGTTAAAAATATAGTTTCTGAATATTTAGGAGTTTGATTTGATAGTAGAAATACCTTGGGTATTGATTAAGTAACTCTAAACAGTTTGGAGACTTGATTATCCTAGTACATCGAGGTCTGAATGTCGATGAACGATAGTCTATCGACTTGAATAGGATTTCTGACGGCGTTGGCGTTTGAGTCTGCATTTGTATCTCATGCATGTTTTGTATTGCCACAGTCACTGTATTTGATGAGTTTGTAAATGTTTTTTTCAGCTCAGCTAGCTCAGTTCCTGAGATGACCAACCATCGGCCGGTGGTCAGTATTTCAGAGTTTCGAAGCTCAGCATCCAGATGAGTGGATGACAGCTTCAGACACATAGGCTGTGTTTCTTTAACGTATATTTGTTTTTTATGTGTATCACACATACTCTGAAATTAGACTAATCTAAGGATTGGTTAAGTTAACAATTTGACCTTGGTGAAATGGATATTCGAACTCTATTTTCAAAAACTGATATATAGTATGTATATATCCTCTCTCTGTGTTTTGATTCTGATATGTATGCTTTGTTTTATGAACCCTATTTTCGGAACGTTGATATGTTTTCGATAAACAGTCTTTGTTCGAGTTTTCGAACGTCTTTTCGAAATAAAGATTTTGATTCTGAAAGACAAATATATATTATATATATTTGAATTCTAAAATTGTTTTGGAAAATCAGTGACTTTGTTTTGGACATTAATATATAAGCTATATCTTATATATCTACTTTGTTTTTTATATGCTCGGTCACATGACCATTATGTTTTGGATTTAATTATACTATATATATGTTTTGGAGACGAGACGCCTATGCTACGGAGTACGTAGCCTTTGATATACCAATGCATGTTATGGCCTAGCTATTGGGTAGATGGTAGTCATATTGTCCTTATCAGACACATGATTGGATTATGGATTAGTGGCAAAGTCCACAATCATTATACGGTGGTAGAGTGACCCGGATCTCACCACACTATATTTATGGTCCCTTATCCGTGATATATGTTTTGACTCTGATATCTATGGAATATGTTTTGATTTTGAGAATAATACTTTTAGTTTTATGATGCCTATGAGGCCAAGCTTTGACTCTGAAGTTTTGAGAAAAGCTACAAAGGTTTTGATTTTTGTTTTTGAAACGGTTCATAACAACTTTGAAAGGAATTTCTGAAGTTCGGGTTCATCTTAAGATGTTTTTCTTTTGAAACCTTTGTTAAGGTAAAAGATTTTTGAAAGAATTTTCTTGGGTTTTAAAGCATTTAGATCTGGTTTAATTTGAAGATACTCTGGAAAAGGTTTTGCTTAGATTCAAAAAATAATTTCGAGCATGTTATTTGCTTTGGTTACAAATAAATCTGAAATGGTTTTCAATAGTTATTACATATGTAGCGTGTATATATATATATGTATATATGTTGGCTATATCTGCATGTAGTATTTTCAAACTGTTTTCAAAACAGTCTTTGTGAGACACGTATTAGGCGATTTGGAGTGTTGTCCCTCACTGAGTTGACCCCCCTTTCTTTGTTTTGTCCCTGTTTATTATCATCTTGCAGGTGATTCTTGTAAACTATGATGTTTGGCATTTGATGCTCAGTGAGGTATTCTGAAGTTGCGGTCAATGCCCTTTCGATCGGGCCCCATTTATATGATTTTTTAGATGCTCCACACATGGTTCACGTGGGATGTGTTTTTGTTTCGGTTATTGTTTCTGATATTTCAAATGTTTTAATTTGAAATAATTTCCGCACTTAAGATTATATATATTTTTTTAATGAAATAAGGTTTAAACCTTTATTTATTTTATTATTTATTTGAATATGATATTTGGGTAGAAGTTTTGCACTTTAGAGGCTTGTGTGGGATGAGCCGTGCTCACATAGACGGTTCACCTCGTATGCCGGTCATGGTCCCGGGAATGGGTTGTCACAACTAGGGTTTCCCTCTCTTGTGGTCTGTTGTTCCTTGCCATCGACAAAGCTGAGGTGGCCAGATCTGCCATTGGTGGCTAAGGTTTCAACGTAAGAAACCCAAGCTTCTGTTTGTTTTTTTTATATTTTTTTCCATTTTTGCCCTCATGTTTTATTTTTTAAGATGTTTGGCTGTTATTTCATTGTTTTTGTTTACATTTCAATCCATGATGTTTTATTTGTTGGATTAGGGTCTATTTTAAGTTTATTTTGGCTTTTAAAAGATTTAAAGATTTGAAAAATAGTTTATTTTTGGGTTTTTAAGTAATTTTTAAAAAAATTTATTAAAGAATCACTGAAATTGAGTTTTAAATTTTTATTATTTCAAAAAACAATTATTTAAAAAATTAACTAGTTTATTTCAAAAAATTATATGGTTTTAGAAAGCTTATTAAAGGTTTATTTTTAGTCCTATGAACAAAGTCAAAGGAAATAGGGACTACTTTATGCAACTATCATTACCAAGATTCTTCAACCTCTAGGCTTTGACTTATCTAGCTATGAATCTCAACAAGTGCCACACTTTTGGATTTTCAAAAAGACAAATTTGGGCAATACTAAAATGATAACAACAGAGAACCATGGGTGGATTTTTGCACCTCATGTGAGGTTGGACTCGGATGTTTTGGCTAATTCGAGAGATAGAGCTCGTATTCCTACTCCCATTGATCGGACAATTGGTGGTTCTCGAAGTGGAAGAATGGCTAGTGGGCACTTTCATCTCGAGCTTCGGTGAGTATTCAAGAATTTAGGGCTCTTGAAAAGAAAGTAGGCAAGCTCACTGAAACGGTTGAGGCAATTAAAGGCTTTGTGAGAGACATCGAATTGGATGAAGGAAGCTAGGTGTACCAACAATGATGCGGTTCCTTCTACCTGTGATACCCCAAACCTAAATAACCATGCATAGCATACAATTATTGATACATATATTGCATAAACATTTTGCAAATAGAATTCTTTATATATATATATATATATAAATACGAATGTTTAAGACATTAGTTAGAAGGTAATTTTTAGGTATAACTCTATAGATGAGACAATTGCCAATTAGTAATACAAAAATTTAAAAAGATAATAAGATTCAATAGATTGATTCAAATTTTTTTAAACAAAATTCAAAATGAGATAGAAGGATTAGAAGAAGGAGTATATGAATATGAGGAATAAGTGAAAGACGAAAAGAAGAAAAGAAGAAGCAAAATCGGAGCTAAGTGTAAGATATGTATATACATACTTATATGTGTGTTAAATTTATTGAACACATGGTTAACATGTGACACCTAGCGGCTTCATCATCATAACTAAACTCTACTTCCAAACTCTTACATTACATCTGCACATTAAAAGACATTAAAAGATAAGACTAACTAATGAACTAAAATAAAGGTTGCTTAAGTGTTACGGGAAACTACAACCGACTCAAGTTCATTCCTATACATATAGGCCAGCTTGTTTTCAATTATATTTGCTCTCCAAAAACCACAGAAACAAAGACAGCCATATAGTTCCCAAGTTCTATTTAAAATAGCTTCTATAATTAAGCATCGATCTCTCTGTAAAGAAGAAACAAAGGCAAAGGTAACTTGAATACCTAATAGCTCTTAATTACAGTCTGATTGCTTCTTATTTTTGAAATACATAGAGACAGAATTGTGACAAGATTAAAGAATAAAAGTTGTCTATTTGGACGTCATATACATTCCTGTAAAATGGCTTGGTACGATTTGATGTCGTTTGAAATCTATTGTTAAAAAGGTTTGAGCTGCTCTGATATAGGTATTATCTGAACAGCCTGATTGTACTACGATTTTGGAACCCTTAAAGGCTGAATTTGGAGATGTATAAAACATGAAAGTTGTAGCCAAACATGTCCAGTAACTATATTTAAAGGGAATAATTTTCAATCTGTGTGTGTATGGAGTGATACTAGTTTAACTAAGACGGGTCAGTATATTGATCCATCCAGTAACTTTTATTTATAGATTCTGTTATAAATTCTACTGAGGTTTATGTAGATTTAATTAGGCTTCCAAAAATTAATATGTGATTCTAGTTTCCAAACAAAAAAAAAATTCCTCATTTGGATTTCTGTAAACAAATTTATTAACAAAAGACTAAGGGAAGGTCTGTAAACGAATTTATAATTCCTTGTATATATGGAATTGTAAAACGTGATTTGCACTATTAGAACCATATATGTGTCTAGTTTTTAAATAAATTGACAGAGAACAATTTGGTGCTGAAATGAATGAAATATGGTTGAATTACTAGAACATGTTCAATCTGTCCTGTAACCAGAACAAGGCAGCAGTTAAGCTGAATTTCAAAATTCACTATAAATTATACCAGTTGATTTAGAATTCAAGATTTATATGGAAAGAAATCATAGAATGTATGCGTTCATGAACAATTTATATCATATTCATTGAATGTCTCTAACTCCAAAAATGTCAAAAGGAACATAGACTGTTCAATTTAAACAACTTAAAAAAACATTATAGCGACTATTGTGGTACATTCTCAACAATAGGGACCGAATTGAAATTTCTTATAAATAAATAAAAGGAATAGAATTAAAATAGATTTTTATAGGTTATATATGCAATTGGTCTATAATGAAATTCAAAGAATCGAGTAAATCGCTAAGATATAAGGACTAAATTGAAAGGAATTTATATTAAAGGACTAATCTCTAATTTTATAGAAAGTGTATTTGATATTGATAAATGTAATTTTTAATATTGTATAGACCCGGAGGATCCAAACGCTCATAGATTGGGGAGCTAGAAGTCCTCAGTACTTGACACGTGTAGCGGAGGCTCAAGTGAGTAAAAACTGGAGGTGTCTCCACATGTTTGCTATATAAAATGATATGTGTTGAAATTGATACTCTGTCTTGATGTGTGAATATGTGATAATGTGGAAAGATTTTCTTATTACACGTGCAAATATATGAGATTCCTGGTGTTGTTTCATAAGTGACACGTGTATGACATATGTGAATTGTTGAAAATGAGCTATAGACAAATGCATGGAATATGATATGGACTTGTAGAATATGATTTTGTTTATCGTATACAATGAATATGACTTGGATTGCCTTGATGCCAAAATGGAGAAATGATATGATTTACAAATACAGATATCTTTCATATGTACAATTTGATTGATGATTGAAATGATATATGTCACAAGCATTATTGACTTAAAAAGGAGGACTTGGCCAACATGTTTAAGATCTCTTACAGTACATGAAATGATATGAGACGTCTCTTATAGCTCAAATGAATCGAGACTTAATTGTCTCTTATAGTTTACATGATTCAAGACTAAACAAATCTTATAGTTCACCGCCAGCTGGCTTATAGTTTCGACACTATATGTCTCCATAGACCCGGGTTGAGACTTATAGTGTTTTGGCCAAGCTTCAAAGTAAATCGGAATTGCATTCACTTACACTGTTGCATATTGCGTGAATAATATATATATTGGATGTGTCTGCTATATGTTGTGGATTTACTAATGATAGTTTATCTTATTGAGTAATGACTCATATAAAGCGTTAATTTTCTAGGACTCTAGCATATACAGTTTTTGAAAGTTGATCAAGCATCAGGCTGATTGACTATTGCATATACATATAGAGCACAGGTCGTCCGGCTAGGTCCCAAACTCTCTCTCCTCTATATTTTGTTGTCATTGTACATATAGTTTTGAGAGAAAACATAGAGTGTTGTTTGTATATTTGCTAGAATTGTTTACATGTTTTGCTAAAAAATAAAATTTTGATATTTATATTCAGATACGAACAATTTGTATAAATACACATTTTGTTATTGTAATTTAAACCACTGAAGGAAGGACACGTGCCAAAACAGGCCATGTAGGATGCCACGCAGGTGACACGTGACGCGACTGACAATACAACCACGCCAGCATTGTCGTCCAACTAGAAAGCGCAAAGTGGCAAGGCAGACAAATCGTGTGACACATGGGACGCTGATTGGGCTGCCACATCATCATCTCGGACCATCATGGAGTACCACATGGCTGTCACATCATTAACATGTGGCACAACATGCGGTCATGCCACCTCGACTCCTCTTGCCACGTCATTACCACGTGGACTAATGATAGTGTGACACGTGTTGATTGTGACATGTGTCTCCATTTGACTTTGACAAATGGCAGAGGAGAGACACGCTTGGATTATGAGTGGGTGCACTACGTGGCTTGTGCAAGCACGTGCCACGTGTCTCAGTCACCGATTTTCATCATTTTTTTCAACAAAATTGAAGTTCAGATTTTCTAGAATTTTCAATATATTTTTCACAATTTTTTGAGTTCTGGAACTATTTTTCCTAATTTTTGGTGTATTAAAAATTGTGAAAAATGTGTTTTCTGCCAAGAATTATTTTTGAAAATTAGTGTTCAAAATAATTGATTTGAAGACATACAAATATTGTTCTCATTTAGATAATTGGGATGAGTATCTAATTATTTGGGTAATACTAGAGTAAATATATACCCCTTTTATTTTTTTATTACAAATAAGTGAATGAGGTAAAATTATATTGCATCGAACATAATGCGAATTAAGGAAAATTTTGCACGACTCTCAAAACGAGTATTTTGGGACAGTGCTGGTCATAATAGGAAGAATAATTGTACATTAAGTGCTCAAAGGTGATGAATATTTACTTAATTCATAAAAGATTATGATGTGTGAACTTTCAGAAAATCTTTCGTAAGATAAAGAAATTCGAAAGCAACAATTGTGGGATTATGAATTAGGGAAAGACATATGTTTCCAGCAATATGTGATGTTGTTGCATACACTTTGGTAGAATGAAGCTATTCACCGAAAGACATCCTCTAGCAGGATTGAATTAAAAGTTGTTATATAACCCTAACAAGTGTATAACAAATGCTCATTGTACGTTGGTCGTGCGGTCTATTTGCTTGTATGACGAGATGATTGAGCATGGTTATGTGAGTGCTAAGCATGTTATATGATGATGCATCATACAGTCATGTGCGAGTGGGAGATGTTAGAAAAAGTGGTCCGCCCATGACGAGTGAACCAAACCCGGTAGGTCAAGGTGTGAACCGAGACCAATCGGTAAGCCAAATTGAGATGGGCCTATAAGGCCCATAAGCAAAGCCTTGGAGGTTTATAAATATGAAGGAGAAGGAGAAGAAAAATGGGAGGAAGAGAGGAAAAAGAGAAGAGAGGGAAGGAATGTTTTTTTCCCTTCCTCCATCCTTCCTCCATCTTTTTCTTTCCTCAACGGCTGCCATCTCCTTCCACCACGCTTCATCCTTTGAAGATCTCGAATTGCATGACATCTAGACTACAAAACAGATGAGTACTCCCGTTAACAACTCAACCGTAGTTTGCTCGCAAGACCAACATCGGATCTGGTCCTGTAGTTCTTGTCCCGCTGCTGTCTTTCACTGGAATTGAGGCTAGTAAGTCGAACCTATAAAATATATTGTTTATTAATTAAACCAATATACGATTCATTCAACACACACACACACACATATATATGTATGAGGAGGGCTGAACTTACTTTTTATCATCATCGTCCATTACTTTTAAATATAATGGTTGTTGTAACTTACTTTTTTAAATTTAATCTCCATCATTAAATTTAAAACCAACAGATGGTGAGGATTAATAGTAAATTATATATATATATATATATATATATATATATATATATATATATATATATATATATATATATATATATATA
>CAODLS011451716.1:0-16080 GCA_948243855.1 Flueggea neowawraea | reverse complement strand
GGTATTCTGCTATTGCGATCAGTGCCCTTTGATTGGGCCCCGTTGGTATGATTTGTTAAAAGCTCAACACCGGGTTCCTGTGGGAATTGTTTTTGTTTCGGTTATTGCTTTTGAGATTTCAAATGTTTTTAATTTGAAATTGTTTATGCAATTTATATTACACATGTTTTGTTTTTATTAAATGATGTGTAAACCTTTATTGGTTTTATTATTTCAATTATATTTGAATTTTGGGGTAGAAGTTATATACATTGAGGTTTGTACGATTTGAGTGGACTCCCATAGACGGTTTACCTCGTACACTGGTCATGGTTCCAAAAATGGATCATGACAATAATCAAAACTAAACTCAACAGAGTATGGTTTTGGTGGAGACTAAAATAGTCAATTCGCATCATCAAGGGATGGATGCGCGCGAGTCAACAGTTTGTACAAAAATGCCCCTACGTTCCTTGTTTTGTCAATTTTATCCCCAATCAGCTATACGTGGAATCGTGTCCTACCCCTGTGGATACGCGTCCTTCACCTAAAAAGTATGCTTTAAGCACGTTATCACTCCGATTTGACCCCAACCCCAACTAGAACAAGTTCAATATCCACCACTTTAATTAATCAACTCTAATTACTCAAATGTTCGTAAAATTGAACCTTGAGTCAGTTTTCAACCGTGTTCACAACCTAACTCGACTCTGAAGTTTCTACTCAATCCAAAACCATAAACCGTCATTATGAATGATAATTAACTACCGATTGATGGTGAAACCTGACCGTGAGGGTTGTTACAATTACACAGAAAGGAAACATGGCTAAAAGAAATCTTATGCTAGAGGAAGAGTTATCAGACCATGAAAAAATCTAAGAGACTCTTAATGATCCAATAATCGAATTAATTTATTGTTATCTTAATTAAATGCAAACCCCTCTCTCACTTAACTCAATACTATCCATAGTCTGACCTTTTTCTGGTCATGCAGGTATTTTTTTTAATATTTCAGGTTAAGTATATTTATATTCTTGCGTTATTATTGTTAATAAAACCAATAACTATGGATGAGCCTTTTATTGATTTTAAGTTGAATTTTTTAGTTATTCACAACAAATTATAAATCCGGTGTTTTGTTGCATTGTTGAAATTTGTTGTTTCAGGTCGTTTTATTCCTAAAGGATTCACATTCAATTTTTTTTTCTCATAAATAACTAAATTGTAAAATTTTTCTAATATTAAATTTTTACCATTAGGGACTAAATTATAACTTTTTAATTTACTTATATTATTAATTAACATTTATTTATATTAGTTATTGAAATTATATTTAAAAAAAAATAGAGACAAAATTGACGTTAAATTTAGTGATAAAATAGTTCTAAATGCTTTTTTTTTTACTTCAGTCAACAAATTTACCTTCAAATTTGTCACTAAATTCAGTTACCAGAGTCCAGATGTGTCTAATGTTAACTTTTTGGGACTGGTTTGGTGTTCTAACTTTTCCTTGCAAATTAGCGTCGAATATTGTTTGAAGCAAATTTGTTGTTAAATTACCTATGAGTAGCTGAATTGGTAAACAAACAATTGTAAGTCAGATTGTGGGTTCAAATTTTATGGGCAAAAATAATTAAAAATTATTGTTAAATTTCATCTCTAAATTTAATTAGCGAGGCCATTTTTGGCGAGGAGTTTTCCGTCGCTAAATTTTGCGGCTAAACCAATTACACACGAAAGTTTTTATACCTTTTCTTTGTAATGGATGCAATAAGAAATTTTTAAAATATAGAGAAACAATTATAGAGTATGATAAATCTTATAAATTTCTAATAAACCTAGGAGAACAGTGTATGAGCTATCTGTTCCTTTAATTTACTTAGATCAATCTACATCAATTTCAATTAGCACGCTTTAACACACATAACTATGATCAAAATTCTTTTTTAAACTTTTATTTATATAATTGCTAAAAAAAATTATATCTTACAAAAGTACGTACCGAATTTTTTGAACAAAATGGGACGAAGATTTGGATTAAAAAAATCCATGCTTTTGGCATTATAAGAAATTTTTCTTAAATAAGTATGTACAGATTTAACTCTAAAAAAACATATGTACAGATTTGATTTAAGTGGGTGATTACCTGAGTAACATATATGTAAAGAAAAGAAAAGGAAATTTTTAATTCTCATTAAGACAAGATTTGTGATGTTCTTTGTATAAGACATGTTTTTACGGATAAGCATATACAAATAATTTGCTACTTCGGTGGGTAAAGCAACTCAAGTCTCAAGACAGCGCAAGGGTTGCCGTGAAATCCATAATGACTGGATTTGCTAGTTCTGTTAAGTGTTAACACTCAATGTCAAAAGGAAAATTGCATCGTTCCAATTGATGTGTGAATTATCAATTCATTATTTTTCACTTGTTTGATTTTTAATATTTTCATATCGGCTTGCTATTATATGTGTCGACTTCATAGAAGAAAAATGTAAAGAAAAACTTTTCCTTCCCTGATGAGAATTTTTTGTAATTTTTACATATTGAACTTTTTTAATAATATTTCCATATGTATGTTCTGTTATATTTTTTGTTCTTCAGTTGAGGAAAATTTGATACAATTCATGGGACAGGTGTTGCCTACAAACCATAACCGTCTCATATCACAAACTTCTGTATGATTCAGTTCGATAAAGTCAAAGTCAATGGTTTTTTTCTCATTTTGGTTCTATTCGAAACAGGTATTTAGTTCGGTTTAGTACTCCCCATGTTCCATGAACAACCCTACTTATAATTTATTGAATTTAAAGTATTTTTCAACCACTTATGAAAAGAAAAAAAAAAAACTCTATTCATGCACCTAACAATTCCTAATTCATAGATTGATATTTGATGACGACCACGCAGCCATTCCCTTCATTGGTAGCCATAAGACATTCGACTCAAGAAATGAAGTTAAATGTGGACGTCATCTAGTGACGGGTGACTTACCAATTTGGTTTCTCTTTCTCCTCCTTACTCACCATATAATAAGCCAACTTCAAAGCCACTAAATTTAGCCTAAAACTCTTGACCACATAGTCGTAACTTAATTAGGCATCAAACTGGTGACAAGGTTGGGGGATGGAGAAATCACCAATAACATTGACAACGACGCATGCCTATTGAGTCATGGGCTTTGAAAAAATTAAATAACTGTAATGCATTAATTGACGCAAATTAGAACATATCGAATTATTATTCTTTAATTATTTTTAACTGTGTAGGCTCCAAACCCTCTCAAATTTTGTTGATCTTCAAATCTTGTTGTTGTTAAAATGAAGTTTATATTGTAGTAATAAACCAAACCCTACTTGAACTAGTTTATCTAATTAATATAAAATCAAACTCCTACTCTAATAATGATTTTAACTTTGTTAATATTCCTACATTATCTCTCTTAAACCAAATTCTTAAAACTTCATCATGTTAAGCATCGTCTTCATCTTCATGAACAAATCTTTGAACTTCAATTGAACAGTTTTTCTCACCTTTATTCTGTTTCAATATCTTTCCCTCAAGTCCAACTAGGTCCAACTAACTTATGACTTGACCTAGTTGTAACTTGTCTTTAATTTTTGCATGAACTCGTGTTCCTTTTTGAGTTTCAAAAGTCTTAGATCTTTTCTTGCCTAGGTCTTCCTCTCTATTTGTCTTGAATTTTTTCTTGTAACTCCATTTGACTCCAATTGTTTTTCCCTCATGGAGGACCTGTACACCTATGTGTGATGTTCTTCTTGATTGCTTGAATCTTATTATTTGTGGCCTTAACTTGTCTAATATCTTTTACAAGCTCTTCATAATTTATTGGGGTCACATTTTGCAAGATAAGAATAATGGTGCAGCTTCATCATCTAAAGTATTGTTTTCATGACCAATTACATAATCTTGGAAGCGAGAAGGCAATCAATGTTCTCGTTGTGGGACTAGATTCTACAACATGTGGTGCAATCGTAGGCGATTTGGCATCTTCATTGTCTTCTTGAGTAACAATTATAGGTGAAGGCAATGTCTTCTTCTATTCACTTGACCAATCTCAAACTCTTTGTCCTTCAAAAGTCACATCATGACTTATGACAATTTTCCTAGTCATAGAATTGTAAAGTTTGTAACCTTTTGTCTCATGAAAATATCCAATTAATATGCATATTTTGCTTCATCATCTACTTTCTTTCTTAATTCAGTAGGCACATAAGCATAAGGAGCGCAAAAATTACCTTAAGATGACTGATATTTGGCTTTCAACCATACCATGCTTCATATGGCATCTTGTCTTGCAAGCTTCGAGTATAGCATCTATTATAACATAGACTGCACAAGCAATTGCTTCAACCTAAAAGCTCTTTGGAAACTTCTTATAATGTAACATGTATTGAACCATATCCAAAATTATTCTATTCTTCATTTTAGCTACTCTATTTTGTTGAGGAGTGTAACTAACTGTTAATTGATGGTGGATGCCCCATTTCTCCAAAAAATTACCACATACAGTGTATTTTGTTCCTATATTTGTTCTCAAAGTTTTGATATAATAGCCACTTTGTTTTTCACATAAGTCAAAAACACTTTAAAGGCATTACAAGTGTCATATTTATGCTTCAAAAAATAAACCCAAGTCTTTCTACTAAAATCTCCAATGAAATTAATAAAGCACTTGCTGCCACCATTGGAAGAAACCTCTATAGAGCACAAATCTAAATGCACCAATTCAAGTGGTCTTTGAGTTGTCCTTGTCCTTTAGGAAAAAGGATCTTTATACGTTTTACCCAAAACACAGTCTCACAAACATGATTAGGGATCTGAACATGTGGTAAACCAGAAAGCCATTGATGATTAGCTAGAAATGTTATGCTTTCAAAATTCAAGTGTCCAAGATGTGTATGCCATAACCAAGTATGATCAACAATAATAGAATTACAAGAACATTAACTATCATGTTTAATAACCATGGGAAATAACATGTTTTTAATCATCTTAGTTTGTGCAATAACTCATTTCTTCACAACACTAATAAGGCAACCTTCTTTATTGCAGTGTAAGTAATAACCCTTTTCAGCAAGTTCACAACACTCAAGAAATTTGAAAAACACTAGCACCATAAAGCACCTCAGATATGAAATTTAAACAACCATCATTCGATCTAATCTCAATCTTACATTTTTCCAAAACAAGAATGTTTGTGTTGTCACCAAGCTTCATGCTGCTACAATAGCTCTCGTCAAGATCTAAGAACAAATCTTCATATTCACTAGGGCGATTACTACAACCAATATGCAACACCCATTGGTTGTCATCTTCTCCCATTTTTGCACTAGTAATCAATAACAAAGTCTTTTTGGTGCCATCTTCATGCTCTACAACTTTAGCATAACTTTTATTGTTGGTTTGCCTATTTTGACTTTTGTTACGGTAGCGCCCATATGTATTGAATTTGCAACACTAAATAGCTTACTAGCTTTGGCGTTGGAAGTATCCATATTTATGCCATTTGTAGCATTGAATTTTTTAGTGATCTTAGTTGTTACTTGAACCATCTTCTTCATTATCATCCATTTGGATTGGGTTTCCTTGTCCATATTTGCCTCGACCTCTTCCTCTTTCTCTAAAAAATCCATCTCTTGTGCTAGACTCTTCTTTGTTTCCAATTTCATTGTCTTTCTTCAAGTTGACTTGAGCTTTTAATGCTTGCTCTACTGTAGTGATTTTCCTTCCACTTAATAGTTGTTCATGGGCTTCCAACATTGGATTCGTTTATTGCAAAAACTCTATAATCAAATGTGTCAAGCAACATACGAAGAATTTTTTACAATATTTAATTATGTTATTGTCTTACCATTGGCTTACATGTCATTGGCTAATTTCTAAACCTTTCTGCAACAATCTACCATACTTTCATCTTTCTCTTGCTAATGCAGCTCAAAAAAATCTTGTCAATGTTTGTAATCGCACATTCATTTCCTTTTGAGAACCTTGATAAGATGTCTTCAACAAAATTTTCCAAGCTTCTATTTGCTTGACGATAATTAATAATCTTTTGAAAAATATTTAATTCTACACATTGAAATAAATAATAGAGTGTTTGATTATTTTGTTTTTTGGAAATGTACCTGCTTTATAGTTAATACAGCTACAGCTCCAGATTCGATATACCATTTCTCTACAACATCCCAAATTCCAAGGTGCTTTAGAAAAAATTCCATTTAAAATTGCTACGATCTAAATTCATTTTTCCACCAAATTTGAAAACTTTACATGGGACGTATTGTGTATTATTGTTCATTGTCTAGTCAGAATAAGGATATGCTTGTTCTGGGATAGGGATATGTTTCCTCTAAAACTAAAGACCAACTGAGGATAGGTTGTCTTTACAACCAAAAAAAGGCTTGGAAATCCTAATTCTTCTTCTTTTGCAACTTGATGGTGGCAACAATGGCACCACTGGTCTGGAACTAAACGGCGATGATGACATCAACGGATGGACTAGAACGTCGGTAAATGCTAGGTAAGGAGACATGACCAGGCTTCGGTGTTTGATGAATTGTACTCCTCTTTCGCTTCTTAGACAGTGCATTTCTAGAACGATTAGCAACGAATGATGCAAACTCAGACGGTGAAATAATGCAAGTGGTGATGCCGCAGTGGAGTTCTTCTTCTGTGTTGTTGATTCAAACAAGTTAGGTAACTTGAACCTCCTATAATAAATTGTTTATCTGTTAATTAGTAGTCAATTCCTTCATTGGTAACAGAGGGGAGAATGAATTTTGGATTATGTTTCAAAATTATTTTTGGTCTCTGTCTGTAACATCTACCGTAAATTTATTGTATTTGACTTTCTGTTCCTAACGTCATTTTTCATTCGAGTTCATCCGGATTAGAAAACTAAAAGTTGGATTTTTGAAATTTTGATAAAATATTTGAGATCATAGACCTCAAAAACGATACGTGCCAAAATTTTGTCTCAAAATTCCATCAGAAAGGTCATCAATTCATCAAAAACCAGATCAAAAAATACTGAGTGAGGCAACACATATGAATTTGTTCATATGATAAGAATGATGACATGGCGAGTTGTGATATGTCCACACGGCCCACTCAGAACGCGACACATGGTGGAGAAATAATTTTGGTCTAAATTGACTAACACATAGGCCATCCAACGAGCGACATGTGACAAAAGCTTCTCGAAGAAAATTCTGGATAGACTCGCCATGTGGCTTAGTGATAAGTTGACACATGGCAACATATGCCACGTGTCCAACACGTCATCCTGACATATGGCATCCACATCATCATGTTTGGCCAATTAAATTTTGACACATGTCCACTTTGATACATGTTTGCACGCAACTGTGACACGTGATGGCATTTCAGTGGTCGCTTGTGTCTCGCACGTCTAGTGCATTCTCGCCCGTGGATTACACACATGGTGCGTGTTAGCACGTGCCACGTGTCTCGACCTCTTTTTTTTTGCAAAATTTAATTTGGATTTTTCTGGATATTTTGGTATATTTTTTACAATTTTTTAAGTTCCAGAACGAAATTTTCCAAATTTTTTATTATTAAAAGTTGTTGAAAAATTGTGAAAAATATTTTTTCTACCAAGAATTATTTTTAAAATTAGTTTTCAAAATAATTAGTTTTAAAAATGTGCGAATATAGTTCTCATTTAAATAATTGAAATAATATTTCAATTATATGGAAAATACGCGAAAACGTAATTACCCATTTTATTAGTAATTTTTTTGCAAATATACGAATGAGGTAAACCACGTTGCATCGAACATAGTGTGAATTAAGGAAGAATTCGTACGACTCCCAAAAGAGAGTATTTTGGGATGGTTGAGGTCATGAAGGAAATAAAATAATTGTGAATTATGTGTGCAAAGGTGATGAAAGTTTATTTACTTCATAAAAGTTTATGATTTCTCATCACCAATATTGTTTAAGGTATTGGTCCATATTAGAATTTCATGATAACATGATCTCTTAAGTGTTGAGGAAAGACACTTAGAGATTCTAGTAAGTAAAAACTTTTTGAAATTGGTATGTCCAATATTAAACCATGATTGTAAAGAGAGACCATTAGAAGTGGGAGATCCATTTTAAGGTCGTTTGATTTATAAAATTTTCGAAAAGTTGGTACTACCACTTTTGAATTCTATTCTAATATATTGGATTGTGGTACATTGTGTATCTGAATTGGCAGGTATAAGCTTAGTGCTATATGAATTTGGAATTATAATGGGGATATTTAAGCATTATTTATGTGTTAATACTGCCCAATGTTTATGTACATGTATTAACATTGAGACTAATTGTTTGGATTGCATGTTGGTTCAATAAATGACGAAGATTTCTTTTATTGTTTTTGGCATATTGTTGTGTTTATTTGTCTTAATTTAATGCAATATTTTTTTATATGTTAAATATATTGTCCAATTATTGAGTTTGTCTAAATAATTGAGATGGCCAACACAGATTCCCCATCAAGTGGACTTTAGAAGTGAATCCAAACAGTCATTATTTACTGTCTATAAAATTAAATATGGCATTGTTAATTATTAAGATCAAGATGGTAAATTACACCTAGTGTACATTTCAATTCAAAGCTTAATAAGATGCTATGCTAGTTTAATTTTAGTTGGATAGTAAATATATGTGTATTGCTATGTGAATTACTTGTGTGCAATTATATCTTGTTATTTATCAAGTTTATTTATTATATTAACTGCTTGTAAAGATGATTGATGTTGAGTCATACGAGCACATATGTTGAGCTTAGGTGGCAATTATTGTAAATCCTAGATTATGAAAATCTAGCGTATACTCTAAAAGCAAAAGCTCATGCCCCTTTGAACTTGGTTATGGTTGAATTCAAAGAGAAGTAGGAAATCACTCAACACATTTTGGACTAAAATGTCTGTGAGATGTAGAAGTTAAACATTTTCACTACGTTTGTCATCTTATTAGTATAAAGAATGATGGATTCACTTGCCTATCTTACAAGTATCAATATGCAATGTATTTATAACTTGCATTTTAAGAACAGTTAGTTGGTGTGACACTAACTTAGCTCGTGGTCTTTGACCATTGATACTAATACTTGTTACAGATGACCTAATCATGTAAGTTAAAGTGAAAGAATTATATGATTAGAGAGCTAGTGATATATGGTATCCACTTCTTGCCTAGAAGTTATGAGCAAATCAAGATGCACCTAACCCACATTTATCTCATTCATGAGATCGTGAGAAATTCGATAATGTCTTATTCTATTGAATAAATTCCAATACAAAGGCAAGAAAGAGGTTTAAGAACCTAAGTCCTTAAGAAGTGGAAACTAGACAAAATTTTTGATGAAATTCTCGAACATTAAAAATGCTAGCATTTTCTGAGTGAAATGTTAAAAGCCAAAGGCGCACAATATGTGGGAAGATGCACCTTTGAGGGTATATTGCTCAAACTCATGCGAGTGAGAAGAGTTACCTCATTCAATGTTCTTACTTGAATTTTGTTATTGGTTGACGATTAATTCAACTTTAAGGATCCTTACAATGAAGTTGTGATGTGACTTCATTAGGTATCAACTAGTTCTAAGAAAGAACAAGTTGAGTGTACAAGGAACAACTCGGAAGTGGGAGTTTGAAGAATTGGCATGTACGAGTTAGTATTGTATAAAAGCCGAAACCTTTTCTTGCATTAGATTATGTTGTAATCATATTGAAGTATGTCTTCAATTTGTGAAAGAACAAATACCACACTAGAAGAGGGTTGAATAGGGTGGAGATCGAGGCTTTGAATTCTTTTCTTTTAAACACGCAAGGAAAGAATTGAACCAGTAAAGAACATAAAGAGTTTAGAGTGGTTCGGCCTATCACTTGCCTACGTCCACTACCTAAGTCTCACCACTTAGAATTTCCACTATTCTCAATCCTTTCTTACAACTTTCACTTTAAGCAAAGTGAGAACTCTTATAATTCTTGATTCCGGTTAAGGAATAAACCAACCTATGATCTACCCTTGATCCCAACCTCACAAACTCTCTGTTTATGAATGATAAATCGCTCACCAACAGATTTGGAACAAAGATACAAGTAATTGAAAATAGGAAATAAGCCCAACTAGACTTGTATCACCAAGAACAATGAGCAAAGTAATAATTCGAGTTGCAATCTAATTGTGGGTCATTTTTGTGTGTCACTTGATTGCTCTGGAAGTATATTTATACTTCCTAACCTTTCTCTAGCCGTTGTGACAAAAAATATGCTCGTTGGAGTGTGAAATCAACCTTGATTTTCTTTCCTTTTCAATACTTACTCGAGTAACAATATTGTCTACTCGAGTAACTCCCTTGTTAACGCTCCAGTGTTGTATCCAACCTTGATTAATCGATCCTTTGTGACTATTGTGTATTAATTTCTTTTCTTTATAGACTTGATTGACTTGAATCTCTTAGATCTGAAAACACGCTTACTCGAGTAATGAAAACCCCATTTGAGTAGCTCTAGTTTGTCTCATTTTTTGGATCTTCTGAAGCTTACAATTACTACGCTTTGTTGATATTCTGAGCCACGCTTGCTCGAGTGACTTTAAGTCCTACTCGAGTAATTTTATCAACCAGTGGCATTATGGACATATATCTTGCGCAAGTGAATTTGGTTCCTACTCGAGTGACATTTGTCTTCATGTATTCTAGTCACATTGTTTGGTCAAGTAACACTCTGTAGTGGTCAAGTAATTCATCATTTACTCGAGTAATGTTTGGCTCTATTCGAGTGAGACATGGAAACCAATTCCTCTTGGCACGGCCCTTACTCGAGTAAATTTCAAGCTTACTCAAGTAACATTCCTTTCCTTCAAATACTTTCATCTTTTGGCAGCACTGTTTGGTTTGTCTTTTGGTTAACTAATTTACCAACATTTGTTCATCATCAAAACATAGGTGGATCTAAATGTGAACACCCTTGGTTCCACAATTTGTAGTCTAACAATAAAGGTATTTTTTATACCATGTTTGAGTGTTAGACTACTTTGGCATGAAAAGTGGTTTCTTAGTTAAGGTAGAGCACCTGACTATCCGAAAACCTAGTTTCCAATTGTTGCTACTTCACGTGGTTATAGTGAATTATGTGAAATTATTGCACGCAACTTAACCACATTGACAAAATCGGCTACATTGATTAGCTCAAGTAGGAGTATTAGACAATTGTGTAAGTCCAAATTGTCTAATTACGAGCATTGCATAGATAAAATGCTAGAGAGAAACCATTTCAAATGGCACTTTGAGCTAAATTCTCATTGCTTTTAATCCATTTTTTATGTTTGACGTCAAAAGAATAAGAGGGTAAGGCTAAGGCCTACTTTATCACTTTTGTATATATGACTGTGGAGGGTGCAGTCATATCCATTTGATTATTCACAAGTAAGAATGATCACGTTAGTTCTTACTTCTTGATAGTTCTTACTTTTTGAAAGTCAAGATGAGAATTGAATAAAGCTTTATGGATCGACTAAGGTCGAGACATCTACAAGATGAGACTAAATCTTTATGTGATGAAAGGAAAATGAATATTAATTATTTATTTCTGCACCTCTAAGTCCATTATTTATATATCTCACAGTTGTGGATTGTTCGAGTGCATGGCCTAAACCACTTGAAACTAAGAGATATATCGTCAATGTCCATGATTCCTTTGTAAATAAAGACGAAGAGGCTTAAGGTTAACGATACCTAGTTGTGTCAAAATGATACATTCATCGTGCGGCAATAAGAATTGGCATAGTAACGAGTTATAAGAAGTCACATTCTTAGTGAATAGATTTCTTAATTGGGATAAAGTGAAAAAGGTTTCTTTTTATTTGAAACTCAGGAACTAAGCTCCTCAGGATCACCCCATCTGAGTGGAAGAATTCTTGAGGAAAATGAGGGATGAATAAGAAAGTTGGATAATGTAATTAGTAGATTACATCCTTGGATTTTAAAATCTCTAACGATCAATCTAAACTAAACGATTGTTATCTCTTTCTTTTAAAGGGATGCATCGAAAAGTTTTAGAACTATTCAAGGTTTTAAGGTTTCAAAAGATCGATCCATTGATTCTAGCTATTGTTCTTTCTTTCTCTAAAAGGGATGCATTAACTAAGTCTTGGAACGATTCAACTTTTATCTCATCTACCTCAAGCATGAGATGTTCCTGATCTTGACTTGAGTGGGAGCATTTCAAAAATGCATAGCAAGATTTTTATTTTCCAGTCAAAGTAGGAAACTTGATCCTAGTGGGAATTCCTATATGGAACTTAAACCCAATGGGAGCATTTTTTTTATAAATGCATAAAACTAAAAGGGATAAAGTCTCACGACAACATTTTTTTCGAAAAATGAATCGATCGTGATCTTTTTGGTAAATGTCTCACGACAATATTTTTTCGATAAATGATTTGATCGTGATCCTTTTAGTCAAGGACGAACCTTTGAGCATGTTAGAGGCTCACTCATCCCAGTAAAAATTGTATGGATTAAAGCAATGAAAGTGTGAGTGATATTTGAGAGATTGAAACATGTTTGAGAACTGGTTAATCTACCCAAAGGGCGAGTACCGATTGGAGATAAGTGGATACGTGAGCGATAGATCGAGTAAGACATCGATAATCGCGAAAGGAGATTTAGTCAATGAGATTGAAAAGTCCAACTTGTTGATAGATTTATCTTTATCGAATAGACTTTGACTATTTGGGCTAGTCTATACCTCGACCTATATCAATGGATATAGAGTCTCATTTTCTAGATAGAGAATTTGGAGAAGAGACCTATATGGTTTAACCTGATGGTTTCATCGTCCAATGTATGACCTTAGACATTCTTCGAGAGAGATGGTATATTCATGCATGTTATGATAATACCAAAGTGAATCTTGTCATTCTACCCTAGTGTGAACGTCACACTTGTAGCTAGGAATAGTCTAGCATACTAGAATGACACCAAAGATTGGTTGAGATCGAACTTTGAGATATATGATATGGGTTGACCTTGGAGTCAAACTCCAAGAGATTGTTCGAGTAGATTGTTGTACCTCTTCAAGTGAGATGGATCAACGAAGTACTTGAACGCTTCAATATGCATAATTGCATAACCATAGGTAACACCGTGACTAAGAGTGAGTCTCTTAGTAATTACGTGTGACCACAAATGATGTGAAAGGATGAATGTGTAAGAAATGTTCTTCATACGAATGTCATGTGAATGTATTTTGGTAATATAGAGTACACATGTTGATTACAAGACCATGCTTGTAGTACATAAGATTATACCTAAGTGCGTGCAATGCCTAGAGTTTGCTATGTTATCAAGTTAACTAGAAAATATAGATCCAACACATAAGGAGGATGTTGGAAGGCAGTGAGCGTGATACTTGGATGCTTTAAAGGCACTGCAATATATTGTGTTATCGTAAATACTTACGATAAAATGAGACATAGTTGCTATTCCACGTAATGATGTGGGCTATAAGGAAGTCCATATCAGGTTATGTGTTCTTTCTTGGTAGAAAAAACTACTCTGCATTATAGCGAAGAACACATATAAGTGTGAGGTAAGAGGAGCTGAGACTATAGCTTCATTAACTGTAGTGCAATATGATGGTTAGCTACCAGGTTTAATAATGGATCCATCATGAAAAGGTGTTGGATTATATGGGCGGCATGCAGCAACTAAGATCATCAGTAATAGTACAAGTGAGCCAAGGGCAATACCCAGGATTGCTGCCTTAGAGATCGTTACTGCACAAGTAAACCAAAAGGCAATAAGTAGTCCCATCTTTACATTATCGCAAGCCAAAAAAGTAGGGTCAACCTGAAGGGATTGAAATCAAACTTGAGAATATGTGGATCATTACCAGTTAATAAGAGTAGAATACAAAAAATGAAATTGGTTTTAACTATCAAATTGTGTAATTTCATCAGGGAAATAACTGACCAAGCATCATGATTCATGATACAATCATACAAGCCAATTTAATCGGCATCAGTATTTTGATACTAAAATCTGAACAGGTTAATGTTTAATAAGAGTAGAATACAATTTTTTCAGTACCATGCTCTCGTTAATGTTTCACAATCTGCTTAACATCGCTATAATCCTCGAATAAACACATATCTGCCTAATCAAATATTCCAATTTCTTGTGAACAGAAACCAGAAGCCAATGCAAACACTGGTTGATTCCGCCCCTTTGTCTAGTAACTCGCTGCCACACACACAAAAACACAATAAAGCTAACACCATTATTGAATTTGCAACACAGTAAACACAAAAATGATCAACTTCAAATAAAATTAAGAACAAAAATGTGAAAAGAAACACAAAAATATCGGAGCCAAGGAAGTCGGTGCCGATGACAACAGCACGCCGAATAACGCCGCTGGCGCCGCCTCCGAAGATCTAAGGGACGCCGATGGTGGGGCTGAGGGGTTCGGGAAGCCGTATCGGCCTCATGTGATGGAGTGATTTGGATTCAGAGAGGAACCCCAATTAACGAACTTACGAACACAAACAGGGTGTGTTCAGGAGAGAGAGAACGAGGGTGGGGATTGAGAGAGGCAGAGAGAGAGAGAGAGAGAGAGAGATGACTAGGGATTAAGGGATTAGAGGAATTGGGAAGGTGAAGTGTCTCTGTTGGAGTAAAGGGAGAGCATTTGTTAGGCTAAAAGGCCAAACCTTGCGACGAATTGGTCGCAAATCAAAATTCTCTTACCTGAGAAACTGCCAAAAATTAATTGAAATTCGAAATTTCCGCCAAAAAAAATTGGAGTCTTGATTCGATCACATCGAATTTTCCTTTAATTTGTATATATATATTTTGTATATATGTAAAATATGATTGAAAAAGTAATATAATTGTGTTAAATATATATATATAGTGGGAAAACAAAGTTAATGGCACTTAAATTTGAAATTTAAACATCCAATTAAAAAAATAAATGTTTTGTGACGAATTGGTCGAGATTTTGGCGACCAATTCGTCGCAATTTAAACTTTCCGACGGATTGTTGCAAAAGTTGCGACAAATTCATCGCAATGTCCCCTTTCCCACTTTAATTCATTTGTCAATGAAAACAATTAAGTAAATTTTAATAATTGGACAAATATTATAATTGTCACGACCCATTCCCGGGACCATGACCGGCGTACGAGGTGAACCGTCTATGGGAGCCCAGCTCATCCCGCACAAGCCTCAAAGAACCGAACATTCGCCCAATAATCATATTTAAAGAAATATGAAAATAAATAAAGATTTAATCTTTATGAATTAAAAACAAAACATATATAATATAAATTGCGGAAATAATTTCAAATTAAAATAATTGAAATGTCTAAAACATTAACCAAAAAAAAAAACAAATCCCACAGGAATACGGTATGGAGCATCTAACAAATTATACAAACGAGACCCGAACAAAAGAGCACTAACTGAAATTACTAAAATGCCTCACCAGGTACTGAAGGCTGAAAACCCCCAATCAACCAAAATCACCTGCAATTAAGAATACAAGAGAAAACACAAAAAAGAAAGGGGTAAGATCCCTTAGTGAGGAAACGACATTTCAGAGCGGCTTTAGGCCTCACGAAAAACCGTTTGTAAACGTTTAAAAATACCGCACGCAGATATAAGCATATATATACGTATTCACGCTAGATACCAAATAGTAGTTTCGAAATTCATTTCGAAATTTTTCACAACCACAGCAATAGCAGAGATGTACAAAAATATTTATTTAAAGACGAAAGTAATAAAACTGTGCAAAAATTCTCAATAGGCATTCCTTCCAAAGTTTATCTTTTAGAACAAAAATGAAAACGTTATCAAAGTCAAAAATTTATCTTTTGTATCAAATCGAAAACATTTTCAAAGCCACAAATCATGTTATGCAGATATCATACCAAATGATAGCTAGAGCTGAGTATCAATGATCATATACCCGTATTATATTAGAACTTTTCTGACTTGATCAGATCAAAATAAACTAGCAACCTTAGGAGTCCAAATGGTACCCGACTCAAAA
>CAODLS011451307.1:0-11165 GCA_948243855.1 Flueggea neowawraea | reverse complement strand
TCCGCTAAAAAAAAGGGCCAAATACAAATTTACGCAACCCAAAATCATCAATTACGGATTCACACGACCCATTTTTAATATTTTAAGTAAAATTTTCAAAATTACGGATTTATAATCCAAACTTTATAAATTACAAATTCACAAACTTGTTTATATGTTGTTTAAAACTTGTTTAGAATTTATTTAGAATCTGTTCATTTTACAGACTTGTTTAGAACATGTTCATCGTATATTGAAGATATCAACAATATATAAATAACATTCAAATAATTTATAAATATCATTTAAACAATATACAAACAACATATCAATAACATATAAATTACAAATTTGAAAACAACATATAAACAAGATATCAACAACATATGAACAATATATAAATAGAAAATCAACAACATATAAATTACATATTGTTTTCAAATATATAAACAAGATATCAACAACATATAAACAACATATAAAAAAAACTCCTTAAATTTGAAAATACAGAGAAACATCATCAACATAACAACAAGACGCCTTAAATTTGAAAATACATATATGTGAATTTGAAAAGTCATGTGCATACACAAAAAATTGGAAAATATATCTGTAATAAGCATAAACTGTCCGTATAGAATAGATATTGCGAACTTTTTCAGGTGTATCGCGTAGTTACCAAAAAAAATATACAAAAGATGCTTGTTTTACAATGAAGAACATGATAGAGTAGCATATTTTCTTAACTACACCATTTAACATTATTTAATATTGGCACTTTTCCGTTTGCATTATTAAAAACTAAAATTATTTTTAAATTTCAAGGAGGTTAATATTAGAATTTTATTGAAATACATATAAAATAAAAATACTTATATTATGATTAAATTTTACTATTTCAAACTACAAAGTCTAATAAATGCTATATGTTAAATAATAAAATATTATGTGCCAAATAAGTCCATAATGATATCTAAGTTAATCCAAGAAAAAAGGATAAATAAATTAAAAAAATATGAACTTTAGTTAAATTAACAAAAATATCACGAATTTTTAATTTTGTCTCAGAAAAACATGAACTTTGACTACTAGTAACAATTGTTTCATCAATTAATTTGGAATTAACTTTTACATCCAATTCGTTGATGCGGTAGTCCAATGGCATTTGACGTATAAATATTTTATGACGTGACTTTTATTTATTACAAAATTAACTAACTTATAAAAATGAAGTTAAATTTTTATGACAAATTATTTTTTATGAAAATTTTTGATATTGTATCTTAATTTATTGTTTATTATATAAATAATTAATCAATCAATATCTATGATATTAATTAATTGAATCTGGTGTGAAAATAGAAACTAGCACCAAAAACGACATTTTCAAAAAATATAAGAAACGAAAATGTGTAAATATTAAAGTACAAGATGTATTTATAAATATTAAGAACTTATAAATTTTTAATAATAAATACATCTAAACGTTTTCAAAAAAAAAACAATGGGCTAGAGATAAAAATTGTAAATTTATGACACTTTTGTTTCTCCATCTCCCATTAATCACAAGATTTCTTTTAATTAAGTTATTATCATTGCGTCTCTCTTCTCAATGTAATTAAGTATAGTTTTTTCTTTACATTGAGTATAATTTTTTTCTGTAAACATAGCAATGTATTTTTAAATGAGAAATTTGTGTCTATTTTTTCTTATTTGTGGAAATGACTTTAATATATTTTGGGACTGTTTAATTTAAGAAAATTTTTTATTATTTTTTAAAAAACTAGAGAAATTAGAAAAATAAAAAATTTATTAAAAAACTTTTTTGATTAGCAAACATACTTTTTAAATGATAAATAGATTATAATAATTTTCTTTAAAAGACGTCATAAAAAATTAGCTTTTTCTGTAAGTTAATTAATTTTTTAATAAAAAATAACACAATAAAAAATTAATTGTCATAAAAAATTAGTTTTCCCTATAAGTTAGTTCATTTTTTTTAATAAATACAAAGTACGTCATAAAAAAATTAGTTTCTTTTGTAAGTTAATTAATTTTTTAATAAATAAAAGTCACGTTATAAAATATTTGTAAATTAAATGTCAAGTAAATAACCGCATCAAGAAATTAAATAGAAAAATTAATATCAAATTAATTGATGACATAATTATTATAATGATCAAAATTTATATTTTTTTGAGATAAAATTAAAAATTAGTAATACTTTTATTAATTTAATTAAAATTCATATTTTTTTAATTTATTTAGCCAAGAGAAAAGGAATAGTAGGAGAGGCGTAATAGATTAGTAGTTGACATGCAAGTGTTTTTCTCTTCTTTTCTTTGAAAAACTTGTTATTTCTTTTAAGGGTTAAATTTTTTATCGTTTATAAAGTATAATATAATCTCTTTTTTCTGCGGTCTTAATAGGGACAGTAGAAATTTTTTTTAAGAATTGTAGAAAAGTCTTTTTAAGAACTGAGTTTTTTAAAAATATAAGAAAATACAAAAGAATTTTTTTAAAATCAAATGACTAAAAAAATATATTATATTATAACTCAGAAAAATAAAATTTAATTTTTCTTTTAATTGTTTTATGTCCTCTTTACTTCCATAAAAATACAACGAAGTCAGGATGTCAGATGGTAAAGTAGGGGGTCCTTTTACCTATCAAAATAGGCCAGAAAGTATCACAGATAGATATAACCTTTTTGGGCATAGGGGAAGTGTTGGGTCAGACCTTTCTTAAGCTTTTTAAAGATGGCAAAACCTAGACGTTGAAAGAGGATAAAAGATTGCACGACTAAAAGCAAAATACCCAGATTTTTGTTTTATCCCATTAGAGCAAACGCATTTCTCCGTGGGCATTAATGCTTTATAAATTGCCATGTACAGAAAGTAGGTATTTACTGTTGGCTATTATTAAGTAAATTGTGACGGTATTTTAAAGAATATTTTTATGTATATAAGGAGTATCTTAAAGTTTAAAAAGTAAAAATAAAAATATATATATTAAATTTTAGTGCTTTAATGATTTTTTTTAATTTTTTAATGTCTTGTTAAAAAAAAATCGGTTCTTTTTAATATTTATGCAATGCAATTTGATGTGGTATAATATGTATAGCTGCTACGTAACTTTTTTTTTAATTATAATATCAAATATAATGCTACTTGAGACTACGTGAAGCAGTTCGATATTTAAGTTATAAATTTTAAGTTTAAAAGATTAGCTTTTCATATAACAAGTAAAAAAAAAAAGAATACAGTCTAAGTAATTATGAATTCGTGGTTTGAGTTAGACCAATTTATTTGGCATATTGATTCTTCAATTGAAAATGTAAAATACATTAAAATAGAAGCACAAAAATATATATTTTTGGACTACACTGCGAATACAACATACAGTGAGAACTTTTGTTCTTAATTGCCATGTGTATGTTACGTAATCACGCTTTAGGTTTCTCTACGTTTGGATGCAAGCATATTTTACGGTTGAGATCAGAGAATAAAAGATTTTAATTTCCATAATCCATAGTTTTTTTATACAGATTTTTAATTTCAATAATCCATAGTTTTTTATACAGATTTTTAATTTGAACTTATTTAATCAAACAAACACATATATTTAACGAATAAACAAAGAGAATTGATTGATATCCTACCTTTGATAAATACAGCAGAAGTACAAACGATTAGATACAAGAATTAAGTTGCACTAGTCTCGTAAGAAACCATGTCGTGTTAATGACGAGAATGTTAGATTGGATTCGCAACCCAAATGCCTCAAAACAATCTCTGCAGGAGTGTGGATTGTGCAACACGATAGAGAAAATTCTGTTCTTTATTGATTGTCAGGCCAACGACATAATCAGAGGGAGGGGGGAAATTTTTGGGCTAATTACAAAAGATCCCAAAAAGTTTAATCTCCCGCGTACGGACAAAACCGTTTGGTTTCGTGCGTATGCTGATCGGCATCATTCCGGACGAAGGTTCTGAACCTCCATATGGAATGCCTATTTTTTTTTAATTTTAAACAATTTACTCCCTGTTATTTTCTTCTTTTCATTTTTAATCCTTTTTTGACCTTTTTCCAATTTAATCCTTTTTTGTTTTTATTTAATTTCCTTCCTTTTTTATTTTAATTATTATTTGGTTTATTTTTTGTCTTTTTTGTTGTTCTTTTAATATCTAGAAAAAATGATAAACCAAGAAAAACCACATACAAAACAAACAAAAACTTTTAATGTAACAATCTCAACTCACATTTCACATTCACAAACATACATGAACTAGAATATATTCATATAAATACATATTTTAATCCGTGTTACATTAGCATCATTGGACATTTTAAAAAGCATTTAGATGACACATAAATGAGTCAAACAACACATAATTTGTTTGAACTTGTTGACAATTGATCAAAATTCCCTAGAAATTTTATAGAAACGCTAAACGGTACATCGGTGGGAAGGATAACTACTAAAAGTAAAATAGATGCAAACGAGGGCAAAAGTGTCATTTAGCGATTCTGTCATCTTAGTTTTTAGATAAGGACCAATATTTTACATTTAATAGTTTAGAAATTTCAGTATATTAATGTGAAAAAGTTATAGAATAAGGACCAAACTGAAAAGAAGAGCAAAATCTTTCTATTGGACATTTCAATCATCTTATAACAATGCGACACCTTGTGTTTATGTTTTTAACATTATAAAACCTGAATTAAAGCATCAAAACCTGAATTAAGATTTGTCGAAAACAAGACTAGAAGAGTAGTTTTTACATTCTTTGCTTCTAATCACCAAAGTAAGTGAAGTTTTTCCTTCCTCTTTGCATATTAATCATATAATAACGTGATTATGGTTTTGATTTGAAAAGAATTGCAGTAGAACATGATTTAAATATCAATTTACATGATTTGATTGATGGGTCTGTTTAGGGTTTTTATTTCTGTCCAAAATTGCACCGTTTTTTTTAGGTTCTTGGAGATGGATTTTTACAAGTCTTAAAACATTAAAGTTGTTTGAAATTATGTCTTCTATTAGTCTTTATAATATTGTGTTTATTGGAAATGTATAGTATAATTTAGGGCGGTTGAATTGAATGTTGTTCTAAAAGTGTCCTATTTTTCAGTAATACTGTCAAGTTTTGTACCCTTATTTTGGTGACCTCAACGGTGTAATTAGTTGATGTTCAAAACATGAATATTGTTTTTATATGTGTCTAGAATAGCTATGAAAAATTTCACTATAATTGGATCTGTTTAACTTGATTTAGGTGTAACAAAACATAAGCTGCTCGCTAGAAGTTACCCTGTTAAAGAGCTGTAACTTTGAAAATTTGCTTCGATTGTTTTGTAATGAATTAAGAGATGAAATTTGGTTTAAATGCACTATTAGATGTCTATTATATGTGGGTTAAATTTCATAGAAAAATAAGTCTGTTTGGTTGTTCAAATATAGAGAAGAAATGGGTTGTTCAAAATGGTGTAGATCAGAATTTTAGTTATAATAAGTATAATGTTTCTTAGGTATAGTTGGATCGTTTTTCTTTCAATTCAAATGACTAAATGCATTCACAATAAGGTAGTAATAGGACTTCATGTGATCAAAGCATATCATACATGTATATTGCATATATTTATAAGTTAGAACGAGGATAACTTGAGTATATGCTATAGAATCGAGAAACATTGAAAGGTAGCCTAAGCAAGGTAAATGGGACATACTACCTAAGGTGAGCATAAACTGAAAATTAGATTCATATATGTGTTATATTATTTGTGTTCATAGATGTGTTGTTGATATGATTACTCAGACAAATCAGTGACTAGTTAAATTTATGTGCTATATGATATATGTTGAGAATTTTCATATGGTTGGCTATATGTATATGTTGAGAATGTATATTGTTTATATGGAATCAAATGTTTTTATATGTGTATGGATTATCAAATGTTTCATATATTGATGCATTCATACAAGACTAAATAAAGACGTTGTGATCATCATGCTTTTGTATTCGCAAATTATATTCAAAGTGGGACCTTTGGGTCATATTTTATATTGGAGACTTTTGAGTCATATTAATACTGGAGACCTTTGGGTCATATTTCATATTCATATTGGGACCTTCAGGTCATATTTCATATTGGAGACATTCGGGTCACATTCATACTGGAGGTCTTTCGGTCAATTTTCATATGGTACTGGCTAGACAAATACACAGTGGCATACAGGAATCCCAGAGTGGTACTTGGCTTGTTTGATCACAACATATAAAATAGAATACATAGGTATATGCATATGTTTATATGACATAGTTAATTAATTTTCCATTATATGCTTGGGTCTGCTTAAGTTTCATCTATGATGGTTTATATTCATTGAGTTACGACTCATATAAAACACACATATTTTTCAGATTACTACTGCTGATAGATCATTTTGCGTGATTTTGAACTTGGAGTTTGTTGATAGCAGCATGAGTCATAGGTCGGCTGGTTGGTGCTCTAGACTCCCTCTTCCTCATATATAGTTAGCTGAGTCATTTTGGTTTGTGTATATAAAATTTTGAGACTGTCTTATATGTATAACTTGTTCTGATGTATATGATTATATGTGATTATATGAATGTAGTTTAAATGACATGAAAAGTATAAGGGTGCTACATTTAATCACAAAACAAGAAATACAATGTATGCAAATGAACACCAAAATAAAAGAAAAAAATTTCAAAATTAGAATCAAAATTAGTTAAATATAAGGACTTCATAATAACCTCAGGCTTGATCATTGTTCTTATAATTGGTTGTAGTGTAATAAAACCTACTTCATCCTACACAAAATCAATAGGCAACACATTTTTTGAAACATCCTACATCAAGAAATAATAATTATAGAAGAGTAAAGAATCATGGAGAAAACCAAAAAGAAACTAAAAACAACATACATTTTGGACACAAATTCTTTGGAATCTCTAGCATGAACTTATAAAGTTTATTTAAACATTTTAGAATCCAAATCCCTTTAAAAATAAGAAACAAATTTGACATTTGATTGTCTAACTGGTTCTTAAGCCTAAGAAAATTAGAATAAATTAACAAACCAAAACTAAACACAAAGCAATATTTAAAAAGTGTATTACCAACCTAAAATTTAAAATAAAAAAAATCAAACTAAAATAAAGTTAAGAAAAGATTACAAAAAAGATGTTGCTTGAACTCAAGAGAAAATGATCAAGAAAAAGGACAATTTCTAGCAAGAAGATGCAAATCAAGCTCTAAATTCCACTTAAGCCTGCAAATACTACCATGAAACTATAATGAGAACTTAAAAAATAAGATATATTTATGTACAAGACCAAAACATAAAATTGCACAACAAGATAAGATGATCTGTCCTTAAATCTACAGATGTATGCTAGTATGAGTTTGTATTTTCACTAATTAGACACAAAAGGTTGAACTTAATACTAGCGAATTTAATGATATTGATATCCAAATGGAAAATCAAACACTTTACACTAGAATCTTATGACAAGAATCTCATTTGCCACAAAAAAAAAAAGTAAGTAAATGGTAAGTTGGGAAGTGCAAATATATATATTCCAAAAATAAATTTGGAAACAACTAGAAGAAAACCAAAAATCAAACAAAAATATAGTTAATAAACTTCAAAATAACAACATAAATAAACCTGAAAACAATAGGAAGATAACCAGCAAATTAACAAAAAATAGTTAAAAGGAGATTATAAATATACATCACACTGGATAACTATGCTTTCAATTGATTTTTGAAGTCACTGAAGAGCTAAACTTCCAGATTAACAAACAAATATTAGAAGCTCCTCTTGATGAAAAATTTAGCACTAGCTAAAATCATCAAAACCAAAAAAAAAAGGGGGACATTGAAAGAAAATACTAAAAGACTTGCGAATCTATACAACAAACCCTCAAACTCACAAACAAATGCAATAACATAAGAGGACTAAAAGAAATCCAAATATTCATAATCCGAGAATCCATCTTTTTCTGTTCAAATCAAAACTCAACTCGACACTTTACTTCACACGCTACTTTATCTATCAAACTAAATTTCGTTACTTGATGTCAATTGAAGAAGCGACTAGTTAATCATAATTATTTCCAAATTGTTGATGAACAAGATAAAATTCAGTTAAATAAGATATTACCAAAACTAGAAGAGTTTTGTTTAGGTCGACGACTGTGAAGCTTGTTCTTCTTCTTCTTCTTCTTCTCCTCGTCAGCTCCATCTTCAACCACCACAGCAGTAGCAGCAACTAATTACTCAATTCCTCCTTTCATAATTACAATCCCCAATTAAAATCGATCCAAAACCGAACAGATAATAAAATAAAGAGAAAATGGAAACTTAATTCTTAGATCAAATAAAGAGTTTGAGGCACACTACAAATAAAAATACAAAAACCACAAGCACAGTGTAATTTCCTCAAAAAAATTTCTGCTTTGTTATGTCTCAAGTGTTGTAAGTTAGCGTTTTGTGTCACCCTTTTATACCGTGATTAGTATGGATTCTCCTACAATCAACGGAGCCCATACACAAAGCCTAATAAGATTAGGCCTACTAATCCTAACCTTGCAATGCCTAATTAGATACTCAATTCTATATATTGAACCTATTTTTTCTGGAAAAAAATTATAAATCCACATACCTTAATTTACTAAGTAGAATAGAACAAAAAACTCATAAAAAAATTATAATAGAAAATGTAAGACAAATCATATAATTGGTCACTAGTTGTCTATTTATGTAAAAAATATTTTTTAAAGACTACAAAAATTTATAATCAATTAAACCATTAATATAAAAAATCTAAAATTTAATGACCGTACCTATCTAGTATGTTTTTAGTATATAAAAATTAGTGTTTAGTATGTTTTTCCATGTAAAACTATGCTTTTACTATTAAAATGTTTATTATTTCTATTCGTTAAATTCTACACAAATAACGACAGTGTTTGTTTGCCAGATATGTCATAAGTATGCTTATTATCTATGCATATTCAGTTCTTAAAAACACAGATTAATCTTTTTATTTTTTTTACTATATAATTTATTTCTACAATTTAAAAAAACGTACCCTACCAACGTCTGCTCAAACTTAACCAGCAAATTACGTAGGAGGAGAGCACTCGTCAAGTAAATCTGATAAAGAAAAGGGTAAAAGTGTGATTGCCAATGGCTATCAATTCACTAATAGAAAAATGAAGAGAGAGGAGGTCAGATTAGTCAGTAAGAAAGGCACCTGGGATTCTGGGAAGAGAAAGTGCAACAGCCTGCTGATGAAGTTATCAGGGTCAAGAAAGTGGAATGAGCAAGTCCCAATACATGCACAGTTTTAGATGGACACTTTCGCTTTTCCTACACATCTATGTCCTCCCATAAAAACCAATTTCAAATTATCTGTAACGAAAAATGAAACAGTAACATTTTGGAGATTTAATCGTTTTTTTCCCAAAAAAGGGAGGTGGGGCTACAGTATGTGACGTATTCCTATTGGACGTTATCATGCAGACTTAAATCGGAAGATATTCTCCTCACTACGGAATGTTCCTTTGAGTCATAACCGATACACGACACGGACTTAGACCCGTGCACGAGTGTGGTCACCGTAGCACCTCACCGAAGATAAGCGGGTTGGACCTGAACAACTCAACTCATTGCGATACGGGCCCGAATGACAACCAGATAAATTCGAACTTACGTCGCTCTTATGTCTCAAACCCGTGCCGCAAACCTAGGTCAGCATGTTCCGTTCCGCTCGACCATCCCGTAGGAGTAGATTTAATCGTATTTAATAGCTAAAAGTCTATATGGTGCACCATTTTTTAAAAATAATTGTATTATTATTTTTTAAATTATTTAGCATTTGTATTGTATTGTATTGTATTTATTTATTGTGTTGGTACGTAAATACAATAATGATTTTTAGTTTGGGAAAATGTTTTTAAACTTTGAGATTTTTTGGCTCTAAATTCGAATCACGTTGATAAATTCCAAACTTCACCTCTTGACGTTAGCTCAAATGATTTGATGTATGTGTTATTGAGTTTAATGTTTTAGGTTCAATCTTTTGTAATAAAAAAATCTAAACTTTAAGCTCCTCAACTAAACTACTAAGCTTTGCAACTCTTAATTATTGTTTCTCATCGTGGCTGATCTAAAATTTTTCAGTTGGAGGGCCAAATTTTAACTATTTTTTAAATAGATATGTATGAATTGAAATAGAAAAAAAAAAAGAAAAATATCAAATTTTTATCTTGCCTCTGTTTTTTTTTTCTGTATATGCAACATTTTTTTAACCAGTATCATTTTAATTTTAAGCTAACTTAAATAGTAAGATGTAGTATTATTAAAATGGCAAGTGGGAATTATAATTTAGTTGACAAAGATCTAAAAATTTAGGGAGGCAAAGAATGAGTGAGAGATATAGAAAGATGAGAAATCATAAAAAAAAAAGTAATATTAGCTTAAAATTAAATTTGAAAGAATAATTTATGAAAATTAGTTAAAATATTACAAGTAATTAGATTAAATAAACATATGATAAAATTATTAAAAATTATTACAATTGCTTAAGATGGGAGGTACATGTAGGGGTGTTGCTGGTTCTGGGTTGTCAAATGTGAGAACCGGAACCAAACCGTGGTTCCCACGGTTTAGTCCGGTTTCGGTTCCGATTTCAGTTCTGACCGGTTTTGATCGATTCAACTACTGATTCGGTTATGGTTACGGTTCCAGTTTGGTTTTCTTTTTTTTTTTTAAATTTTATTTTTAATTCACTATTTTATCCTGTCATTTTTTTTGGTTTGTAATTTTTGTTATATTTAATAATTAAATATAGTACCAATAATACATTGTATCCTAAATATTTTTTTTAATAATTTTTAAACAAATTAACTATTCTACTAGCAATTATATTATATAATTTTAAAAAAATAAAAAAAATAGAAGATCTTTCTTTCTCTCCTCCCTCATCTCATTGGGCGAGAATTGGTTGAGTTTGACTCTCTTGAGTTCTAATATTTTCAACTTCAATATTTTCAAAATTTCTATTTCCACAAAATTTTTCATTACTCTAAAATAAATATGTAAATATTAATTAAATATAATAAAATAGTAAAATAAATAAATTAAAC
>CAODLS011451301.1:0-12217 GCA_948243855.1 Flueggea neowawraea | reverse complement strand
TATATATTTTTGTCACTTGACATATTATTTTATACATATGATTTTCTTATAAATGTTTTATTTAAAACGTAAAATGAATGGTTAGTATAGTTTTTGTATCATTGAGGCTTGTGCGAGCTGGACTGGGCTTCCACAGACGGTCCGACTCGTACGTCGGTCACAGTCACGGTTATGGGTTGTGATAGTGATATCATTTAAAACATAATGTTTCATTCTCTCACAATGGCTACTTCGAAACTCCAACGGCTATATCTTCAAGAGTGGTTATAAATAGACATCCTTAGACAAAAGAGAAGTAAGAGAGACATTTGCTAAGATTTGTTATTCATTATATCTCTCACTTCTACCTTTCTAGCTCATTTGAGCTATGTACTTGCTATCTTACTGTTGAGTTTGAGTGAGCTTTAATCTGCTATATCTTTGGGTTAAATTTGTAACAAGCAAGGTTGTTTGCTTGGGGTAGATAGGTTTCCTTGTTGATCCTTAGAAAATAAGAGTGGTTGCTAGTGAGCCTTAGAAAACTAGAGTTCGGTTTTGCTTGTTGATCCCGCAAAAACAAGTGGTTTGGATTCCTAGTTGATCCCGCAAAAATTAGAGGTCAAATTTGCTAGTTGAGCCCGCAAAAATTAGTGGTTAGGTTTCCTAGTTGATCCTCCAAAAACTAGAGAAAGGTTTTCTTATTGAGCCCGCAAAAACAAGATGTAAAAGTTTCTTGTTGATCCTGCAAAAACAATGTGTAACGGTTTCCCTCCACCAGCAAGTGAGGAAGAATCTTTAGTGGATTGGAATTCTATAGTGGAGCTAGATGAGTGGACGTAGATCAAGGATGACCGAACCACTATAAATCAGATTTGTCATCTCTTCCCTTAATCTCTCTTATTTGTTTGTTTTGCATTACATTTGATTTACATTATTGTGTGTGGATTGGATCTTTAGATCTTCCGTATTTACTCTTTGATTTAAGTTTAAAAGAAAAATTCTGTTAATAGTTTTAGTTTACAAAAGATTTTCAACAAAGTTTTTAACTTGTTAAAAATTTAATTCATCTCACTCTTGGATTGTCATTCCATTACTCCCTACTGGGACTAACATATGCTACTACTAATCACCTCTCTTCCTTTCCTATAATAAAAAAAAAAAAAACAAAATTCATGCCTGAATTCACAATTTAGGTAAGTGGAAAATAAAATCAATCAAAATTCATAAAACTTTGAGATTTTTACGAGAAATTTTATTTCATATTTTATTTTAGAATTAAATAAAATATAATTTAACAAACATACACAATGATTAAGATTTTACTGTTTGATTTTCAGCACAAAAAATCTTTTAATGCAATTAAATAATATATACTCTATTCCAATAAAATTATTGTTGTCCATTAATAAATGAAATCCAATCAATATTAATAAATCAATAATTGAAATTTTATTTGTTGTAAGAAAAAATTGGTGCAAATAAAAAATAAAATTTAAAAAATAATAAGAAATAAATTATATGATATTTTAAAAATCATTTTTATTTTGGTTCGTTTCTTAAGGATGATGAGCTCGGCCCTTCCAACGAAATCAATTATGCAAATTGCACGATAGTCTTATTGGACTGGTCCTCACGGATGATGGCTAGGATTGTCTGATTATTCTACACCCGTCTACTTTGCGAAGAGCGCAACCTCTTTAGACTTGTCTTGTGGTGTATTCTATATAAGAGTGTAAAACTAATTTTCTAATGAGTTAAAACTCTAGGGTCTAACTCAAAGAATGAGGAGTTAGTATCGATCTCCTTTTAAATAATATATAGGTAAGTAAATTTATTTTCTCTTACATGCTACTGGCACAAACATATCCCAAATCAATACACTTGTTACCCACATTTAATGAGATGAAAACGTGGCACGCAGTGATAACGCCGTTGTTGGATTATTTGTTTTGAACATTAAGTTCTTTCTAAGTTTTGATGATGAACAAAATATGAAAATAATCATTATAGGCATGTTATGCACGCAAGACTTGGAGTTAACCACATAAGGATGCTCAGAGTTGCAAATAAAAGTCACTGGAACAAGTATTATGTATGCAAGACTAAGCTTACATACGCAAGCGTGGCCTTACTTACGCAATGAACATGTTACATAAGATTGCACAAGAATGAAAACATAACACATTTCAACAAGCAAATCAAGTAAATCCAAGTCACCAAACATTCTTCTAAGTAGTGAGTTGGAAAAACAACTTAATCCATCAAGATCTAACATAAACCAACTCACATTTCAACAGAAATCAAGCAAATCCAAATCCTAGTTCAAAATGCCCAAAAACGTTCTTCAATAATTCAAGCATAAAAATGATGGAATGAAACTTAATCTTACCTCAAGAAGTGATGTAGGACCAATGAGAGGCAATGGGAGAGACTTCTGGACAGATTTGGGAGAGATTTGAGTGAAAATGGTGAGAAATGACAAAGAGAGTAGGGTTGGGATGCTTTAAAGACAGACAGATCAAAACGCATCATTTTGATGATTTTCAAATGCAGCGTACGTCATTCTTAATTACAACATACGCCTTGGGGCCAAAACGTACATCGTATGGGTAAAAAATGTGTCCAAAAGCCTCAAATATGATAAATTGTTGCACAACGTATGTCTTATAAAGGGTAACGTATGTTGTGATTGATCAATGTACGTTGGCCCTACTTCAACATACGTTGAGCTTGCTTCCCCAGATAATGTACATCACACTTGTTTCTAATGTACGTTGCAAGCACTCAACCCACATACTTGACGTTTCTCGCTTTCTCGCATATGTCAGATCATTCCAAAGGTTTGACAACACTCAACCTTACAAAATTATCATCATAAACATCATAAATCATCAATCAATACTCTAATTATTTCAAAGATCAAATCGAATTAGATCAGAAAGTTACAAGAATTCTAACCGAGACGGCCGGGGTATTAGACGTAAGCTTTCGACTTGTATTTTTTTATGCTTTGTATTTGTTTTATTAAAAATCTATAAACATCGTTCTTAAGGTTTCCTTCATAATTAATTCTTTGTTTTACCGTCTGAATTACATTTTTCACGTTAGATCTTAAACGGCTAGGTATCACCAAACTTTTTACGCTCGTTGTGCTGTCAAACATTTAACATTTTAACCTCGAGTTAATTGAGCCTGAGCATATTCTGCGAAAATCTCCGAACAACACCAGAGCAATAAATACAGTGCAGTACACGTAAGCTTATTAGAAAATTTCGGATATCAAAAACAAATCCTAAGAAATTAAAAACAGAGGAGGGACAAGCCCGTGACCCAATAACAAAAAGAAAAAGCACACTCACTCCCCACTTATAAATACCAAACCCTTTCTCTCCCTATTCCTCATCCCTCGCACGCTTCTACTCCCCGCCCCAACAAACCACCACCACCCTCACTTTAATTACAATCACAATCAGACCCATTAAAGCCTCCACCACCACCACCACTACAACCCTCCCGCCTCATCTGCCGACGCCTCAGCCCCGCTCTCCGTGGCACTCTCCGGTGCCTTACCTCTTCGGAGGATTGGCTGCTATGTTGGGTCTAATTTCCTTTGCTTTGCTCATCTTGGCTTGCTCTTACTGGAGGCTTTTGAGCCGTATTGACAGCAATGATGATGGTGAGAGAGATGTTGAAGGGGGGAATGAAAAAGGAGGTTGTTCGGAGAAATTGGGTTCTGAGAAGGTTTATGAAGAGAAGATATTGGTGATTATGGCTGGTGAAGATAAACCTACTTTCTTGGCTACACCCGTGTCCACTCGAACTTCTTCCTTGGCTGACCAAAATCATAATGTAGAAAACAAAGAAGGTGACAATAAGATTGAGTTGGGTGATAATAAAGTAAAGGTAGGATCGAATGACCGTCATGAAACGACGGTAGTAGTGCAAGAAAATAGAGAGAATCAAGAAACAACACAGCAACAAAACCATTGAAGAGATGGTGCTGATGAATTTTCAGGGAGAGTTTTCTTCTTAAATTAATTTTTGATTTTTTTTTCTTTATTGGATTTGGGTTTTGTGCAATCACCGGGAACGTGTAAGTTTTTTTTGATGAGGATGAATTAGATGATATGATCAACAAAAGAGAATGAGCGGAGAATGCTCTTCTCTTTTACAGCTAATTAACAGCTAAAATTTTGATGAGTACCAATCATGGTTCCTTTTTTAACCCTTCACATTTTGGTTTGCTACGTTAATTTTAGTAGTATTGGAGCTCAACAATCTACGAATTTTCATTTTCTCAC
Organism: Flueggea neowawraea; assembly: GCA_948243855.1. Lineage (NCBI taxonomy): Eukaryota > Viridiplantae > Streptophyta > Magnoliopsida > Malpighiales > Phyllanthaceae > Flueggea > Flueggea neowawraea. The sequence continues at coordinate 7,937 of CAODLS011451301.1, read as the reverse complement.
CATTAAACCCTTTTCTTTTTTTTCCTTTTGCCAGAGGTACCTCAAAAAATGTCAATGTTAAGGTTAACACAAAACAAATTACCATTTCAAAATTTAGGTAACCAAAAAATATGAAATACTAATTACTAATTTGTAAAGAGTACAAGAAACTTTATACCGTACAGTTCTTTTCTTGGCTCGGAAGGTTCTGTCAACCTGGTTATAATAATTGTTTTAAAATTTATATTTACTGTTTTTTTTAAAAAAGAGTACATCTCAACGGATATTCTCTAATGAACTTCATTTTTTACGGTATTAAATTACAAAAGTGAAATTAGTGTTTAACGATATCGAATTCTGAATATGGAAAATTGGATTATAACTTATAAGTTTGACACATAAATTAACTGGACCCCAACAGCAGCAAAATTAGATGACAGGATAATTTGGTGCCTCTTCTATATAATAATCTTTTTAAAAGCATAATTATTTTTCAAAAAAAAAAAGAGGGAATAACCTTTTGGTTGGAGGCAATTTAATTTAAAACATGTAATGGAGAATAAAGTAAGAAAAGAAAATGACTTGATCGACGAGACATAAACATACATATTCATATTCTCCTTGATCATAGAAATTTGGTTGCCTCAAGTGGTCCTAATTGGTGGGAATAGCATTAAAAACAAACAAGGCCATAACAAAATACACGAGAAATGTGATGGGGCAATTAACTTTGTTGAGCATTTCTTGTGATGCAAGTACTTGGACGCGTTTCTTTCTGGGTTCTGTTTGGCAAAACCAAAAAATTAATGTGCATTAAATAAATACAAAGTGGTGGTGGGTCGGTTTCGTGCGGCGTTGCGAAGCCGCATTTTCTGTTCTGGGAGTATTTAATGAATTAATTTATGGAACCAAAGCAATGGTCTTTATTTTGGCATTGGTGATAATAATTGCCGAGTTGGAAGCAACGTAATCAGTGGCGGAACTAGGATTCTAATTAAGCAGGGCTTAGATTTTAGTTCCGCCACTTGATATATATAATAAAATTATTTATTGATATATATGATATTAAAATACAAAAAAAAATTAATTGATTTTCGTGTTGCCGAATTACTAAATATGTCATCAAAATATTATAATCAATCATATAAATACAATTAGACCTAAAATATAAATTATGTGAATTTAATGATGTGAATCAATCATATAATATTTTTAATTTTAAATATTCAATTATGTGTCTAATTTTTATAAATCCATAGTAAACTCTTTATAAATAAATCCATAAAATAATTAAAACAAATGTTAAAAAAGACTAGAGTTGAAAAATGAAAATGAGAGATAAGTGATAATTTCAAGAAGAATAAAATTAAAAGCTTAATTAACAAAAATAAAATTAAGGACTAAAATTCTAAAATAATATTAGTGCAAGGATCAAGGGGGTGCTTGGACACCCCTTGTCCCTTAGTGGCTCCGCCATTGAATGTAATGATTACGATTCTTAAATGGCTTTGATAAATGTTGATATTAATATGATCCCACTCGTTATTTTTCCCTTGCTACAATATGCAAATGTTAAATGAGTATTCATATTGCTAGTCTATATGACAAGAAGTACAATCTGATTAATGTTGCAGGAAATTGCAAGAAATTTGATTAAGATCATATAATTTTCAGATTTATTAATGTTAATGGGTGTGCTTATTTGTGATACACGTATATTGCATATACAATAGTATTTAATATAAAAATTGCTAATTTTTTTACATTTTCTTTATACAACCTAGATTGAGGTTTTGAAGGTCAAGTGGGTTGGTTGTGATGGTAACACTCCCACTTCCATATCTTGAAGGCGTGAATTTGAGTCTAAAAGGAGGGAATGAAATTTAGGATAGTATAGGACGTACAAAAAACAAATTGAGGATTCAAATTATTTAATGATACGCTCCATCCTTGGCAAGAAAATTAACCAAAAATATCATTTAATGGTATTTTGTTGGAGTCTTGAGCTTCAAGTTTAAAAACTGTTGAGGAAACAAATATTTTGATCGGAATATGCTGTAGTACTTCCTATATATGCTCCAGGAAAGGTGGCATATTCGTGTAAAATTTAAGGCAACGCAAAATACACGGAACGCAGCTAAAAACCAGCCAACTGACCCTATTATTGCCCCTTCAACTGAAAGCCAAACAAAACTAAGCCTTGTTTTGGAAAAGACTAACCATTAATCAATAACGGGTCAGATATTTGTACTAACAAAAATTAAATATGTCCTGCCAGTATTTTTATTTATAATTATTAGAGTATTGATCATGATTTTAAAGATCACTTCTCTATTAACAACACAAAATACATAATGTCGGGCCAGCAAGACATGGTTGGGCATGAACATAGGAACGGGCCTACAAATGTACGTGTATGGTTTGTTGGCTACACATTCTTGGGCCTCAAAATTGACCAACTATTTTGGGCGAATAACACCACATATTATTTTTAGGATAAAATTTCCTGCGATCATTGAGTTTGACTATACTATATCTATCGTGCAGTCTATTTATTTTTATGATTCTTCATTCTAGTCTTTCAATTCGTTATTATTAGTTAAATATAACGTATCATTTGATATGGCACATTAAATCTTTTAATTTTTAAAACTTAATGTCAAAAATACTTTCTCTCTCTCTTCTCCTAACCAAACATCCCTTGTTACTCTCTCTCTATCATCTTTGTTCTTCAAGAGAATCTTTCTCTCTCTCTCTCTCTCTCCAGTTCTGCTCTCTGTCACACTGTGGGTCTCTCTCTCTGCCTCCACTCATGGTTGCTCATTCCTTATCCTTTGCTATCATACACTCATCCTCTACACTCCTCATTATCCTCCACCACCTCTCACTCTCTTCGTCTCAGAAATTAGTGGAGCAGAAGTTGGGGTTTCAGCTTTGTCTCTTCATCTCACTCTCTTCGCCTTTCTATCTCTTCGTCTCACAAATTGGTGGAGTAGAAATTGGGGTTTCAGCTTTGGGGTTTAAAAATTGAGAAGATTTGAACTTTTTGGTTGAAATTGCATATCCCAAATCTCATCTTCTCTCTCTATCTCTTCTCTGTCATTTCTCACTCTATCTTCCTCTCTCTCTCTCTCTCTCTCTCTGTCCTTCGCCACCATCATCCTCCTCCTCCTCCGCCACCATCCAGGGTTTCTGTAAACTGTTGGGGTTTGTGCAGTAGGGAGGATTTTATTGAATTTGGAGTTTAATTGGGTGTGAGCTAGTTTTCGACGGTGAAAGACAGGATGCCACGAAATTGGAATTTGTTCAAAGGAGTAGATGATCAGTGTTGGGTTTTTCATGTTTTTGTCCAGATCGAGGTTGTGTTTTTGCTTTGAGAAGTAGCTTCATTTTGCCTGGGTGGTTTGTTTGATTTGGTATTTTTATGGGTAGTGAGTGTTTGGAGTTTGTTATCATGGTAAGAGTTGGTGGTGTTAGCTTGAAGAAGATGAAATTGGCGTTGGGTTTGTTGGTTGGTGGCAACAAGAAACCGACGGGTTGAATTTCTGGGTTTTTAAGTTTTGAGTGTTTTTGGAGTTTGTTGTTGTGGTAGGAGTTGGTGGTGGTAGCTTGAAGAAGATGAAATTGGTTTTGGGTTTGTTGGTTGGCGGCTACAAGAAATTGACAGGTTGAATTTTTGGGTTTATGAATTTCTGGATTTTTGGGGGTTTGATTCAGAAAGAGAGACAGAGAGAGACCTACTGGTTTGGAGTGGTGGTGGCGGCGGCGGCGGCGGCAATGGAATGGAATGGAATGGAAGAGTGAGTGACCGAATCGAAAGATTTTAAAAATAGAGGGACTGTACGAATAATATGGTCGAATCTGCAGCAAATTTTACCCTTATTTTTACTGTTTTAATTATTGTCACACGAAGCTACAATTTCGTCTTATTTCCTTACACCAAAGGTTATCTTTTTATACGGCAAAAACAAGTCTCTGTCATATACCCTTTTAAAGAGATTTAAAGCTCATCACCTCTTTTCAATCATCTCTCTTTTTGCCACATTTCTTTTCCCTTCTCTTTCCTTTTCTCTTTCACTATTTCTATCTCTACTTTCATTTTCTCTCTCTCCAATTCCAACGACGCCTTCATCGTCTTCTCTCATTCGTCTCCTCTCATTCGACTTCGTCCGCCTTGAAACTTCCTCCTCCCCCGTATTCTGTCAACAAGCTCTCCTTTTTTCTTCTCTTCTCGTGTCACTGTCTCTTCCTCGGATAAGCATCTCTTTTCTTCTCCGCAGCCGTTTGTCGACGCAAATCTTTCTATTCTCTGCTGGTTTCGTGTTTCTTTTCCTCGTCTCCTCTCTCTGTGCTCAGACTAACCTCTGATCTCGTTCTGATCACTCTCTTCTTTGGTTTCCTCTCCTCAGTTTCGTCTGCTTGCTCCTCTCCTCGATCTCGTTCAGTTCGCCTCCTATTCTCGTTCTAATGGCGTTGGAGATGGAGGCGGCGGCGAATCTATTCTTCTTCGTGTGCAGATCTGGTTTTTGTTGTATTGTTTGATGCATATCTAGTTTCTTTGTTTGTGTTTTGAGGAGATTCGTTTCGTTTTTGTGTTAGTTGATGGAAATGGTTGCGGCTTGTTTATTTGTTTGCTAGTGTTTCGGTTTGATTTTTTGTGGTTGATTACTGTTTTTTTTGTTGTTCTCTGCTAGGGTTTAGCTAGTTTTTTTTTTTAAAACGTTTATGTTTTAATTAAAGGTTTTAACAAGTTTATTTTAAGTTTTTCTAAAGTTGTACTACTAAATTTCATTAAAAAATGTAAGGATTTCATAAGGCTTATTTTAAGTTAGAAAATATTTATTTACAGAATTTAAAAGGTTTATTTTAAGTTTATTTTAGGTTTTAAAAGGTTTATTTAAGGATTCTAAAAGGTTTATTTTTTTTAATTAAATGTTGTTTAAAAGGTTTATTTAAGTTTATTTTAGGCTATTTTATGTTTTAAAAATTTTATTTAAGGATTCTAAAACGTATATTTTAGGTTTTAAAAGGTTTATTTAAGGATTCTAAAATGTTTATTCTAAGTTTTTTTATTTTATTTAGTTTTTAAAAAGTTTTTAAAAATTTTAAAAAGTTTACTTAATGATTATTTTTTTATTTATTGATTTAAATTTTTTATTAAAGGTTCATTAAGGTTAAAATCTAAAAAAAAAAGAAAACTAAAAATGGAAAATTGGAAAAAGAAAGTCAGATAATTAGGAAAGAATGTGGAATAAATTGAAAAAAAGTTTTAAAAAGGCCAAAAATTGAAAAATAAAAAATAATGCGTATCAAAGGCAAACATTTCATTAGTTTATTTGATAAAATGATCAATTTGTCTTTATATATAATTTAAAGTTTTATTTGTAACTATTTTCCAAACCAATCAATCTTATCATCAAGTTTAATCAAGTTGAGATATTTTGAGTTTTTTTCTATCGTTTTAATATGGTTGTTTGCTCTCTCTTTTTTCGTAGTCAATATATATTTTTTTAAATAAATGATTCTCTCCAAAAGCCAAAAAGTTGGATAGATGTATTCTGAGTCTAAGTTATTTTAGTGATAAATAAATTTTACTTTGATAATCAATTCTAATACTAATTAATATGAAAATGACATTAATAAGGTATATATATAGTTGAAGATAATGGATTATTGCAAAATGAGTTGGGTTTATAATGGGAAAAATATTGTCTTTAAAATCTAGGGTAATTATCTCAAATATTTTAAAAAGAAATTTAAATCTTTAAAATATATCAGAATTAAAAATATATACAAAAATATAATCTCTTTTATTGTAATTTTTAAAATGTTGAAATTTGAGTTTTTGACTTCAAATCAAAAGTTTGACCGAGTGTTGATCACGCGTTTGATCACAAACCAGAAATTTTGACCACAAAATAAAATGAGGACAAAACGAGAATAATTGTTCTCATTTTTCAAGATATAAAAATGAATACAAAACGAGAACAAATTGTTCTCATTATTTCAGATGTGAAAATGAGTACAAAATGAGAACAAAGTGAGTAAAATGAGTACAAATTGATTGTAACGACCGAATGATACCAAAATGAAATATTGATTGATCACTTTGACGACTTAAAAATGAGTACTTAACGTGGTACCACATGCTTACAAAAAAACGAGTACAAAATGGTTACATCTCACAATAATTTTTAAATTTATGTGATCAATTATATAAAATGAGAACAAGACAAAAAATTTACAAAATCAATTTAATTTCTTCTTATTAGTTGTTAAGATTAGTAATTTCGTTTAATTTGGCTCATTGAAATTCAAAGTTTAAACATTTTTTAGGTAATTAATAAGCTGAAACTCCTAATTATCATTTGTTTAAAGGCTGATTTCATAATTATCAAATATTTAAGAGGCTAAAAAATAATTTGGCAAAAGTAACATGGACTAAATTGTAATTAGCAACAACTAGGGTTATGAAACCCAGCCGTTGCCCTCTCCTGTGATGGCTCTGTCCTTTGCTCCTCTTCATCTGCCAGTGTCCAATAATGCAGCCATCGTCGGAGACACGGACACTGGACGACGAGAAGGCAAAACCGACGTAGCAACGGAGGACCTAGCAGACACGACTCGCGAGGATGAGAGGAAAATAGAGAGAAGGAAGGTGGAGAGAGAAGGGAGAGAAAGAGACTGAGTGACGAAAAGGCAAACAAGACGCAAATTAGGCTGGGCAACGTGAAGGCGAAACAGACTTAAGCGACGGAGGGAGGCAGAGAGAGAAGGAAGAGAGGGATTCAAAGAACAAACGAGGGCGAAGAAAGAGATGGAGAGAGGGAGCCGAAGAATGAGACCAGGTGAGAAAATGAGAGAGAGAGGCAAATAGAGAGGTGGAGAGAGAAAAGAGAGAAGGAGAAGGTGAGGAGGTGAGAAAGACGAGATAGGGGGAGATGAGAGAGAAAATGGCAAAAAAGAGGTTATAAATATTTAGGTATAATTAAAATTGTAATTTGAGATGTTTTATTTGTGAAATGATAATCACTTATATGATAATATTGAAATCATAATATAAAAAGTAGACATGGAGGCTAATTTCCCAAAAATCTTATGTTTTGAGAAAACGAGTCATTTTTTAATACCACCTAAAATGTATTATTTCATATCTCACAAAAATGAGAAATTTGAGACATATAAAATTTTATCAAATATACACATTTGATAAAATACTACATTGCAAATCCATCAGACCAAATGAGCTCATAGCCTTTTTTATTTCTTTAGAAGCTCAACTTCTCTTGTTAACTTATGAGGTAAATAATATTCATTAAAAGAAAACATATTAAAACTAATATGATTATTTACGGGATCTGAAATTTTATTCACCTAAACCAACGAACTTTGGTACAATTCATATTTAATTACATAACAAAATTTTAAACATTCTTTTAAGTGTTGAATTTCAATAAGCGGATATTTTGTAATTTTTTGAAGTTAATGTTATTAAAGAAATTAAGTAATTTTATAATAATAAAAATAAAAAGAGGTTATCAAATTGGGGCAAAAAGAGAATAATAAGATACCGAAAGTAAAGGAATCTAGCTACCGGTTTAATAGATAAACAGTATATAATAGTAGGTTCAAGTTACCTATCTCAATTCTTGCGAAACTCGACCAAACCAGCAGCGGAAGACAAAGGTCAGGATCGGTTCGATGTTGGTCTCGCGAGCAAGCCACAGTCGGGTTGGCGACTAGAGTGCTCGTCTATTTTGCAGCCTAGATGTCACGCGGATCTGGACTATCGACAAACGAGGATCAAGTGGAGGAAGGAGAGAGGTGACATGGTGGAAGAAGAGCTCTCTTCTTACTTTCCTCTCTCTCTCTCACGTTTTAGTGGGATGGAAAGAATGAGTCAAAAACATTCTTTCTTCACTTATTTATAAGTGATAAATGGGCCTAATGGGCTTGGC
>CAODLS011450970.1:0-18845 GCA_948243855.1 Flueggea neowawraea | reverse complement strand
GGACATTTAGAATAGTATTCCTTTTAGCCTTCTGGTTTTACTATCAAGTCACGTACTTGATGATATAAGGAAGAATAAACCATTCATGGAGTTTTATCTTCATAAAACAGATTATATTTCATAAAAATTAAATGCCTCTTTATTAAATAATTGAATGACAATGCACATTAATGATTGGACTAGGCACAATTCTAACACAACGCTCCTTGATTCACTCTACAAGTCTATAATGTTTGTTGTATCCTCATTAATGCGCTTTGATGAACATATAATATTTTATTCTTCTGGAATGGATGATCTAGGCGCCTTCTATCCTCCTTAATGCGCCTTAATGCCATTTTTGTCATGATCAACGTGAGTTGCACCGCATAACGTGCGTTGTTGATGCATATCACAAGTGTGCGACTTTACCCTTCTTTCATGGATGTTTTGCAATCACCATCATCAAAACTGAACTCAACATGATCTATAATTTGGATCGAGATTGTTTGTTTAAGAGCTATGCAAATTAATTTCCCGGTATGATAATAAAGTTCTCGCTATAGCTATAAAAACTAAATAATGTCGGGATGGTAACAAATACGAAACTTAAACCGCCGTAACATAATTACAAGCTTATTGTAATTCATTCTCTCCTTTTAGTCTAAATTTAAATGGACATAATGTATTTATATATATTTTCAATCTAAAGTGATATTTAAGAGATTCGAACTCATGATAATGAAAACATAACAAATCTTATAATTTGAATAAAATTTCCTAGATCATTCTAAGTTGTAATTCCTTAATATTATAACTAGTGTCTCTACCTAGCAAATCTTATAAACCTAAAACAACATCATTAACACATAAAACAATGCCTAGTACTTGCCTTATAACAACTTAAAAATAAAAGCCCACCAAAACAACTATTGTGATGCAACAATGGCAAGAGATTATGCCTCCATTATACTTATCAACATCATATGATTTCTATTATCAAATTTTCATGTTGATTCATCTCAAGACATTGGCTATAATGCTACCAACGATTAAGCCCTTTATGAACCTCAACTTTGCATATATTAAGAAGAGAGTGATGCAGAAAGGTCTTTAATTTGGTCTCTAAAATGGGTTTCAACAAGATCTTAGACATTGTGGGTACGAGTTAAAGTTAAGGTATTATGCAAGGGTGGCATCCACCAACATTTAGACAATATTTCATATGTACTTTCAGCGTCTGATTTTTACACATCACGGGTGAAGATTAAATATTTGGTAGGCCATATGTTGCACAGATTGTGGTTATAAAATGGACCCATGTGTCACTAATGAATTTGTGGTTTATTAGTACTGAAATTAACTCTAAAACTAATGAGTCGTAAATTTAATTCTCAGTGGGCGAAAATTAAATGATTTGTAAAAAAATGGACTCTATGTTACTAATGAATTTTTCACACACACCACAACTCTTCAATGTGGGACAATTACCATTCACACTTGCATATCTGTTAACTGCTTCAGCCCAGAACTGCTTCGACAACCCAACGTCTATCCTTATGCATCTAGCACGTTGTACAAGTGTCTGGTTCATCCGTTTTGTAACTCCATTCTGCTGTAGTGTATGGCGTATAGTGTGATGCCTCATTATACCTTCTTTTCTATATAACTCATCAAATTGTTTGTCATAGAATTCAAGCCCATTATCAGTTATCAGTGTCTTGACTACTTTCCCGACCTATTTTTTTTTCACCATAGTCTTCCACTCCTTGAAATTTCCAAACACTTCATCCTTCGATTTCAGAAAATATACCCATACCTTTCTAGCGAAGTCATCAATAAACGTTACAAAGCACTTGCATCCACTATGAAACTCCACCAGAGAAGGACCCATAAATCAGAGTGAATGTATTCAAAGAACTCCTTAGTAGTGTGACTGCCAGAACTGAATTTCACTCTGCATCGTTTACCCATAGCGTAAGTGTCACAGAACTTCAGTTTTCTGGTCTCACCACCATCTAAAAGTCATTTCTTACTCAAAATGGACAGTCCCTTCTCACTCATATGCCCCAATCTTTGATGCCACAACTCTATGCTAATATCCTTCTTCTCTACAGGATCAATTGCTATAGAGCTTGACACCACCGCCGTTCCCAACGCTAAACTACCCATCAATGTATAAATTTTGTGTTGCAATTTGCCTTTCATCACTACAAGAGCACCCATAGATACCCTCAGAACTCCACCACTTCCAGAGAATGTGTACCCATTTTTATCCAGTGTACCCACAAAGATAAAATTCTTTTGTAGTCCAAGGACACACCAGGCATCCAATGTCCTAACCATTCCATCAAACATTTTGATCTGCACTAAACCATAACCTTTGACACTCACCTCCCCATCATCTCCCAAATTTAAACTGACATTCCACTCCTTAAAGCTAGTGAACAACTCCCGTGAACAAGTCATATGATACAAAGCACCAATATCCAGGACCCAAGTTTCTGCAGAACTAGCTGTACTGACAGTTAGAACATCCCCCTTCTCCCTCATCAGAACTATCTTGTTTATTAGGATCATTATGTGCTAAAACAAAATGTTCATTAACATTCGACCCTTGTTTGTTTTCCTTCTTCCTTTGTGGACAATTCTTTCTAAAATGCCCTTCTCTTTACAGTGAAAGCATCTCAATGCAGACTTCGACTTGGAACACGACTTACTACGTCCTCCACCATGTTGTTCCATGTTGTTGCCCCTACTCACAGTTAACCCAGACTCTACATTGCCTTCCCTAGAACTAGAAACTAATTTCTTCAATTCTTTAGACAACAGAGCATTCTTAATATCATTTATCGAGATACTATCTTTATCATACATCATAGTATCCACAAAATTTTCATAAGAGTCAAGCAAAGAAGACAACATAAACATAGTTTGATCCTCCTCTTCAATTTTAACACCAACACCTTTTAGGTCTAATGTAATTTTGTTATAATTATCAAGGTCGTCTTTTACCTGCATACTTTTTGTCGTCTTCAAGGTATATAGTTGCCTTTTTCTGATAAAGCTTATTGGTTAGAGATTTCTTCTGGTACTTGCTTTCAAGATTTTTCCACAAGCCAGTTGCAGTATCTTCATTTGCTACCTCTCTCAGGACTTCATCAACTAGACTCAACAGAATTGCATTATGTGCCCTTGATATAATTTAAGCCTTTTTTGCGTTGTTGTCAGTTCTTCTGATAACTTCTATTCCCTTTCTATCGCCTAAAAGTGCCTTCATTTTCAAATTCCACAGAGTGAAATCATTTGAGCCATTGAACTTCTCAATCTCGAAATTGTAAGAAGACATCTTCTTTCAGCAGATCTGAACCTAGGAGTTTCTGAACAAATGCCTAGAGCTCTGATACCACTTGTTGGACCCACGGAGTCTTAGGTAGATCTGTCTCACGCGTGAGCTTAATGAAGGAACATAAGTGGGTCTGACACTACATCTTTATCCAAAACCTTAAGGCAATGAGTTATGAGTAAACACCACTTATAAATTCTTCACACACACCACAACTCTCCAATGCGGGACAATTACCATTCACACTTTCATATCTAACATTTTGGTTAGGCCTTCTCCATCGGTCTTTGTAACTTGGTGCTCTATTGGACCTTTGATAGGCTTTCATTTGTTAGACTTAATGGGTTAACTCAAATTATGTTTTTATATTCCTACTCTCATGTTCAATTTTGTTTGAAGAAAAATTAGTTCACAAATTAGGCCTCGATTCTTTGTCTATCTTCCTTTTAGTTTTATCAATAAAACCCCACTCTTATTTTCAAGTTTTTCATAACGATTTTACTTTTAGAAATTACATGATTTTTTGTTTGGCTATCTCCTTCGTTATTTATTTTTAACAAATTGAAAAACCATCGCTAACACTTTATTTTTAAAAATTGAAAGGCATCACTAACATATCACATGCTACCTTGATGAGGCATCAAGTTGATAGAAGCTACAATTTTCCAGGCGGTGGTTTCAAGCAAGAGAAAATCTGCAGATTCTTTCTTTTCATTAAATTTCTAGATTTTTCTTTTGCTTAGATTTCTATTATTCTTTGATTTATATTTTGTTTAGGATTTCTATTGTGGGTAGGAGAATAATTATGCTTCCAGATTAGTTAGAATTGTTGAGGACTATAAATACTTGGTTTTAGGGCTGTTAAACATGTCTTTAACTGCATAACTTGATTCAATAACATATGGGTTTCTTTGAAATCTGTTTCTGCAATTCTTGTGCTTAGAATTGTGAGTTTATTTTGCTTCCGTGCTGCGCCATACCTAATTAGGGACGAAACTAGAACATAACTTAAAAGAGGTCAAACGACAAGCGAAACGATCACGAGAAATTTAATCAGTGTACTTTAATTTCATTAAAGTAAATAGCATTGCCTTTTTAAAATTATATTAATAATTAATCGAATTTAAGAGGAAGAAAATATTACCTATAATATTGTATCTAATAAACAACGCAGATGAATATCCCGTCAAATGATAAAAAATGATTAACTTGGTGCTATCCTATTTGTGGTAAAGGTTACGCGAGAACGACCAGATTTGGATATTCACATGGTTGCCAAATATGGCCACCGCCGAGAATGGCAACTGGGGATGGAAATGAGCTGAGCCGCTCGCGAGTGGTTTGGAGTTCGGCTTGATAAAAATTTGTTCACGACTTGACTCGATAATAAATAAGCCGAGTTTGAACAAAATTTTAGGCTCGTTTTGAACACTCAGTTCGAAAGCTCATGAACAAACTCTTTTGTAGGTTCGTGATCAAACTCTTTTGTAGACTCATCATTATATATACAGGTGTGTATATATATGTGTGTGTGTTAAACTAAATTATGAAAAATATGTTTATATTTGAAATAATATTTAATATTTTGGTCACATCTACAAAAATTCAAATTTATACTAATTGACCATGTCTATAAAAGTCTAAGCATGCTCGCATAAGATGATCTAATATTAGATTGAACTTTTAAAACAAATTGAAACTTCTAATAGTTCTTGATTCAATTAAATTTTCAACATGATTTTATTGAACTAACTTAAATTTGATTATATTATTTTTAGAGTTGTTTCCAAAGTTGAACTAACAAATCTCATCTACAAATTTATTTGAGTTTTTGTTGAGCCGAGTTCGAAAAGCTTGCGAACAAGCTAGTGAGTTCGAGAGTCTTGTGATGAGCCGAGCTTGAACAATATTTTGAACTTAAAAGAAAGCTCGAGCTCAACTCGATTAATTTTAGAATAGTTAAACTTGAAAACTCAAAAATTCGAGTCGGCTCGATTCGACTTGGCTTGGTTAGAATCCAGCCCTATTGGTGGCACAGGGGCTCCCAAGTACGGATCTCAGGTGGGATCCAATGAACAGAATTAATAACCAATCATGGGGCTCCGAATAATCAACGGCTGATCTCTCTCGTGTGGGGCCCACACTTTGGCTTCTCTGTCGTGGGAGTCAGACACATGGCTCTACAAGTGCGGTTTGTGGGGTCCGATGTGTTCTCCGTCTTACGTCATCCTCATTCATGTAGGGACATCTTCACCATGGTTTTCCACTTGGCTTTCAGTTTTTGTCTCCTTTGCCAGCTGGCCAACGCACTACCCTCTTCTTCTGCGTTATTATTGTTTATTTTTTTTGCCTGGTACTTGCTTATATTTGGAGTAGCTTCTGTAGCGGTATAAATTAATGTTAAAATAATTATTTTCAATTTGACGTTATTGTAGAATGTTAAAAGTTAATACTCAAAGGGTTTTTAATTTATTTTGAAATTTCAAACTTTTTATATCAAGATATCAATTGCTAGATTGATTAAGACCTTCATAATAACTCAGCATTCTATAGATGAGCATAGTTGCAAAGCCAAAAATCGAATGAAGTGGGTCGGTGTTATCAATAGACGGACAATGACGGCTGACGAAAATCTCTATTCCAAAGGTGGAGGTGGGATTGAATGTGAGAGGTGGTAGAGGTCCTTCGGACCTCCACTGGAATCGGCTGGATTAGTTGAGCAATATTATATGGGTCACCTAATTTTTAATGTTTTATAAGATTTTCTTTTGTTTAAAAATGCAACTTAACTTGTAAAACGCATTAAGCATATGGAATGTATATCCAAATTTAATATACTAATAATTAAAAATCTCAAAGAAATACTTGTACTGCTAAACAAAAAAAAAAGGTTTTATCTAAAAAAAATATTTAAACTGCTAAAAATCATACATAATATTTTTCATCTCGGCTTTGGAATAGGGTATTTCGGCAGGTTGGGCTGCAGTGGGTATTGTCGTGTTCTATAGCTGCATTTTTCCATCAATGGATATGGATTAGCTTGGCTGAAGGCTTATTGCCAAAGGCTTTCTGGGTTACTCTCTGGCAGTTCATTGCATGGGAGTTGTGAAAATCACGTAACCGGAGAGTTTTTCAAAATGCGAGCTCAAATTCTTGGAAAGAGATCATTTTTTCTTCATGTGTTTATTCGATTAAATGTTAATATAGAAATTTCATGTATTTGATTAAAAAAAATAATAATTCCATGTATAAACTAAACATGAATGGATCCATAAAAATGTTAGAATGATATCTACAAACTCACCAATTGTATTTGTATGTTACCGGAGAAAACATATTGAAATTCTTCACAAAACATGCCACATACTTAGAAAACTTCCAATTAAATTCCTAACTCGTTGTGCTAATTTTCCTCATGTAAGTAGGACGTGACGGACAATTTAATTAGTAAGAAACAAAATAGAGGAAATATTTAATTTGACAAGACGAGAGCACGCACGTACGTGGACAGTGATTTAAGACAAATCACATTAATTAAGTTAATAATATGTAGCGACAAAGCTTGAAGAAACATCGTTTTCTGGGAGAAATAGTTGTCTCAAAGGTGGTTAAAGCCATCTGATCAGAAGCAGGCAATGGTAAGGATATTGGGACCTAATGGTTGCCTTCTTAGCAATGTCTCACGTGATAAAGGCATGGTAAAGCACCTGACCTTAACCAATTTTTCGTTTTGGTTTTCAACAATAAACACCCACCTGAGTCCCAACCATACCTTTCTAGGTTGGCCAATACATCACCACCCCCTTTAGAGTCCGCCAAAATTATTGTGCAAGGCCTACTGTCTGATCATGGAACCCTAAAGAACCAAATTGATCGAACCGAACTTATAATATCGTTATATTTCCTTTCTTTTCATCCACCTGAATGCAACACTGTGGGATTTTTTGTTCGGCCACTAATTTGATGACTGATGAATCTTTTGTTCGGCTACTAATTTGGTGGTTGAGAGTTTATTCTATTTTGCTCATTTAGTGATAAGAAAAAGGCGAACTTTATATATTTTTTTTTGGGACAAGGAACCGAACTTATTTATATTTCTTTCCAACAAACTAGTCAATATCTCCATTAACTGGTTACTCTTGCTTATTGGGCGTTTGAACGGGAAAGTTTTTCCAGATGTATTGATTATATTTTCGCTAAAGTAGGTAACAAAAAATGAGGTTACCATTTAGTATATTTGTATTTTGATGTTGTTTAACTGAGTAAATAAATTCAAATAATCTGAATTTGCTTTTGTATCAAATATAGCCTATACTATAAGAAATAACAAGATGATGTTAAACTTTAATTTTTATATTAAATATGTCATCATGTTAGAATACTATTAATTTTTTATGTTAAATGTCGAGTTGGCATGCTGACATATAAAAAGTGATAATGTGGCATGCCAACTAGTTAACATTTAACGAATAACTAATGACACATAACATGGTGATAAACTTGATAAGAAATTTGAAGTTCAACGTTTCTCCTACTATTTTTAAAAAATACTGATGACTTGTTTGATTAGCATCCATTTCTAATTGAATTGTATGCACGTGTGTCTCATATTAGAGCATTCTTTTTATTTAATTGAAAAGGACTTGTCTCGCCGACTATTCTTCGAATCATTGAAAAAAATTATATTTAGGCAAACTCAGTTAAAAAATCTGTATTATTTAAAAAAACTTAAATATTAATCCATGTATTAAATAATTAAATCATATTCATAACATTTTGTCCTGAACTGTATACAAAATAATGATAACTCTAAAATTATTTAATTTAAGAAACGTTTGGAAAAAAAAAAGCTCCTTAACCCATCTTGATCCCTTAGCCCGGCCACTATCTTGGTAGTTGTGCCTTTAATAAAATCACTCTTATTTACTTATAATAAAAATGAT
The DNA here is from genome assembly GCA_948243855.1 of Flueggea neowawraea. Classification (NCBI taxonomy): domain Eukaryota; kingdom Viridiplantae; phylum Streptophyta; class Magnoliopsida; order Malpighiales; family Phyllanthaceae; genus Flueggea; species Flueggea neowawraea. The sequence goes on along the minus strand of CAODLS011450970.1, from coordinate 10,577 downwards.
AACAATAACATTATATTCCATAGTCCACACCGTATCAGATTGTCTGATGTGCATGCATATGTTTGAGGGTTAATATCTCTCTGTTCAAGCAAACTAAAGGAGGGAAAAAAAGAAGAAGCAACAATTGAATCTCTGGCGTGGTGGTCACTGTATGGTGATGTCCAAAGTGTCGAAAGAAAGATGATCCAACGGGTAGACACAGATTAAAGGGTTATAGGTATAGGCAAGTGTGAGAATGGGGAGAAATAGAGTTTGAAAGGTCTTGTTAGTGGTGGGGTGGAGTTTGGGATCCCAAGACTTGGAGTGACTGATTGTTGCAATCAAAGAAAGGAAATGTTCTCTTTTCCCAACAAAGCAGAATGTATACAATTACAAGTTGCATGGAATGTGCATGAATTTAGCATCTTCTCTTTAATTTCCTTCTTGTTGTTGGTTTGTCTCTGTGTAGAGATTGTTGGGTTAAGTGTGTGTTTTGTGGTATGGTGTGACAACGTGCAGCGCATGACTAAGTTGCTCTCTCTTTAATTGCAGTCTTAATCGTCATGTGCACTACTTGACTATGACTCGAGGGTCGGGATGCTGAACTCAACTCAACAAATTAATAACAAATTTGCAGAAAATATTCGACTTTTAAACAATTTTTCCTTAATAATGTTCAATTATTTTAAGAATCTCATGTGGATATGAATAATTTGTCATTTATAGAATTGAAAAAACAACTATGATTTAAATATATTTGATATCAAACTAATTCAGATTCAAATTGAGCAAGACTCATATGGACAAAAAAATTAATCTTATCGAATTTTAAAATTTTTCCATACTCAAAACTTAAATTCTAGAAATTTCGTAAAGTAGGAGAAGTCACTATCACTCCACCACATCTCTCAGTATTTGCAAAAACAATTATCTAATAGTAAGTTTTAGTAGTAAGTCATATTTTCTTATCATAGTTAAATATATCTTATGTTGGTGGTTTACAACGATAATGTTCGATTTATAATCAGTTAGATGTTCACCCCGCTCTAGATATTCCTTTTTCAATTAATGTATCAATTATATGTTCGGTCATACTTTGGACTAAACAAGGATATAAATAACGAGTCGTAAGTTTTGGCTTATCAAACCCGTTGATGATCTTTTAATTTGTCCAGCGTTTATTAGAATAGGAATAATAGGTTGTATACCGGTCATTAATTTATAACTTTTAAGGGTGAGTTAGACTTTCTTATCACACAAATATTCTTTCTCTAAAATTTATATCTTAATTTGTCTTTAAAAAAATCTGCTCAAAGCTAACATGATCACCAAGATGTTATTTGTGAATGGTATATGGCCTTATAAATAAAGTCTTCTTAAAACTAAAGTCACCATCAATTGAATAATTTTGTGCACCACTAAAGAAAAATTGAAAGAACATTAATGCCATGCATTCCTCAAATTAGAAACAAAATGCTTTGTCGATGCCAAAAACATGACCAAATTCATGGGTTTAGCATTTAGGACAATACTACCAGTGTCCCAAGTAGGTTCTTGGAATTAGAGAAGCAAAACCCACCATTGTGTCTGTGGAGAATAAACTCACGTGAAGAAAGCATGCCATCATGACCAGAGGTCGTCTTCTACTTCAATAATTCTGTCTTATGCTAAATTGGTAGCTGTTGTGGATAGAATCAATATTACATATGCATGTCCACGACAAAAGACCCACTCTTAATTCCTACATCATTATTTGATTTACATTGCAAATTGGGGAGAGATAGATGGAGCTGATGAGGAAGCTCTTATGTCAAATATTTTAGATAAGACCTTCCTCAATCTTGAGCAACATCCCATATTGCATATCTATTGCATATCAGAAACCTGAAACCTAACCTGTCAACTCTAACGTTAAAAGATTGAATATTCAATTTCCATTAAAAATAAATAAAATGACTTATATAAAAAAAAACTTTACCAATATAATGTAATATTTCAAACACACTTTCAAGGAACATTTAGATTCAAACTAATATTTTGGGTCTCTTTTGGCACTTTGATCTTGCCTCCCTTGAAAAAAAAAAAAATCGTTGTCAACTTAATTATGGTTTGTTTAAAAGTGCAGATTCTATAGATAGTATATATGATAAATTTTTTAATAATAAAAGAAGTTACATAATGTTTCTTTAATAAAATCTATAGTAGTGCTTGTGTAGTTTTGAAAACATACAATCAACTAGATCTATATCTAAAAAAATGTATAACTCCTTATTTTTTCCCTATGTAACTTTCCAAAATCTAATATCCACATATGTTGACAAGTTTCAAACTGTGAATTAGGTGGTAATCTAATAGGCAATCCTTTAGAGGCATTTTCGAACAAGTTTTGATTGGAATTAACTCTTTCCTTATATTATTTGTTCGGCCTTTTGTTTTTAGTTTTTCTGAATCGACTGTTTGTCAAATGTCAACGGTGAGTGAACCTCATTGTGGAGTTTTTCGGCTGAGCGACTTCAATATGGATTGGGCTCTTAGGCTCATTTTTCTAAATATAAAAATATTTTTTAAGCCCAATCCAAATAATTTCTCACAAATAAAAAAATAAGATTAATTACACTATATCCTTTTATTGAGATCATCAATTACAAACTAACGCTAACGGACCAATTTTCTTAATTTTCGAACCATAATTTTCATTTTGGACAGAAGCTTCTTAATCGGACGGAGTTGGGACTTTTTAGTCAGTTTTATTCTTTATCACTTCCCTTCTCTCTCTCTCTCTCTCTCTCTCTCTCTCTCAGAGTTTCCTCATCTTCTCACCTTCCTCTCCCTCGTCTCTGCCTCCTCTTCCTCCATCTCTGCCTCCTCTCCGTACTCTTTGTCCTTTTCCTTCTGAACCGTCGGTCTCTCTTTCTCTTTCTCTTCTTCAGCCTCACCATTCTCTGATCTATGCTTGTCGTCGCCCTCTGCCTCATTCCCGTCCTCATCGCTCTCATGCTCGCTCTCGTCTCTGGCTAGGGTTTCTTGCTCTGTCTATTCCTCGTCTTTCGCGACTAGAACTGATATCCTCGTCATTGTCGTCGTCTCCTCCTTGTATTTCACAACCAGATATGATGTCTTTATTGTTGTCTCCTCCTTGTCTTCCGCGACTAGATCTATTTATTTTGTAATTGATTTTAGGTTTTGAAGAATTTTGTAATTGATTTTAGGTTAAATTGTTGGCTAGTGACTCGACCAGATTTGTTTTTGTTCATCGAAATCCGTTGAGATATGTTTTTGTCTTCTTCTTTTTTTGCTGTTTTTAAAAGCTGAGTTTTGGCCTAGTTTTTTTGTTTCTTGTAGATTACTTTGTTGCAATTTTTGATAGTTGCATAGCTTCTTACTTGCTTTTGCTTCATAATTGATTTTTGATGGTTCTTGCCTCTTTTAATGTTTTTATTAGGAGCGGACTTGTTGAGGAGGTTGATGAGGATGGGAGCGAATCTATTTTTGTTTTATTCATGCTCGGTTGAGTACTATGAATTTTTAGTAAATATTAGGCGTTTGATTTGGTTGTTTGTTCAAGTGTTTTTTGACTATATCTTTTTGATTTTTTTGGTGAAATCTGTTCCCCATTGTTTTCATTCTGTGGAGGTGGTTGATGTTATGGGTAGCCAAAGAAGTTGCTTTGTTTTCTTTTTTAGTTTTTTAACCATTTTAAAAGTTTTATTTAAGGTTTATGTAAGGTTGTTTTAATTTTTAAGAAAAAAATATTAAGTTTTTTAATTTTTTTAAAAAATTATTTAAGGTTGTTAGAATATTTACTTAAGGTTGTTATTAGCTTTATAATTTTTTTTAAGTTTTAAAAATATTCGATTAATTTATTTATTTAAGGTTTTTTAAGTTTTCAATAAGCTTTGAAAAGGTTTATTTAAAATTTATTTAAGATTTTTGTAAGTTTTCAATAAGTTTTGAAAAGGTTTATTTAAAGTTTTTTTTAGTTTCTAAAAGGTTTAGAAGGTTTGAGAAGTTTTTTATTTTAAAAGTTTATTTTATGTTTATTTGAAGTTTATTTTAGGTTTATCTTATGGATTAACAAAAAGTTAATAGAAGAGAATCTGAGAATTTGAAAATGTTTATTTTAAGTTTATTTTAGATTTATTTGAAGTTTGTTTTAGGTTTATTTTACAGATTTTAAAAATTTTATTTAATAATTTTAAAAAGTTTATTTTAAGTTTATTTTTAAAGTTTGATTTATTTAAAAAATTTTATTTTAAGTATATTCTATGTTTATTTTTTAAGGACTTTACTTTTTTTTTTTTTGAAATCTTGAAGGACTTTACTTAACGATTATCTAAGTTAAAATTTAAAAGAAATTTAAAATAAAAAAATTTGGAAAGATAGAAAAATTAACTAGAAATAAAAGAAAATATCAACTAAATAAAAAAAATGAAAAATAAAAAAAAAAATACAAAGGCTGAATTATAAAAAAAGGTAAAAAAAACTCAAAAAAGGCTAAAAAAGAAAATTAAAAAAAAAAAAGAGGGTCTGAAATGTAAAAAAAAAGCTATAAAATAGATTAAATTTCATTTTAGTTTTTATTTTTATTTGGATTTCAATTAGTGTTGATATTAAAAAAATAACAAAAATAAAAATAAACCAAATAAATTATAAAATAAAAAATTAGGAAGAAAAACAAGATGAAAATAAAATAAAACTAAAAAATAATTTGGATGTGGAAGACAAACATAGTGTAAGTGACAGAAGCCAAAGAAATGATTAAATTGGAGACAACGAAAGAAAACAAGGATTAAATCTTTAAAAAACAATAATAACGAGGATTTGGCGTATGATCCGCGCGGTATAAGAGATTTCTCGGTGTGGTATAAGACACTGATTAATAATTGTCGAGAAAAAAATTCATGCGCCCATAATGTAATAAAACTTTCAAACAAGGTTAGTTTTAAAATTGGCCCATAAAAATATGCTCCAAACTATTTACAAAAATGTCAGTTTTATAAAGTCTATAAAAATCTTTACTGGTTCTCAAAAATCTATTTATTACAATAAAAAAAGTGGTCTCCAAATATTTCTATCTGACATTTTTCAAAATAAGTTTAAAAAAAGTAGCATTTTTGAACAAAAATTTGAGCGTATTTCCATTTATCAAAATTGAAATTGTATTTGTCTATTTATCAAATTTCATATTTCATTTGGGGCACCTGACATAATTAACTCATGTTTGTTTAGGGGGAAACGTTTTCATTTTGAAGAAATTATGGCCCATAATTTTTTAAAATACAAAATTTGTTGTGTATTCTCAAAACTTATATTTTTTACATTTACGTCCTCTTTTCATTTTGTATATGCCACTTTTTTTTATACGCCAGACTTTCTTTTGCATGGTTGGACCTACTATTTTGATGAGCGAACCTTGTCACTTATAAACCTAAAAAAACAACCATTAAAAAACTGAAAAACAACCAAGAAACTACATAATCTGTATTATTAAAAACAAAAAAATTCCACAGATAAGAAAAAAAATAAAGAGAGTTCATCCACAAAATAAATGTTGATACTAAAAAATAAAAATAACAAAAAACCAAAAAAAATCAAAAGAGAAATGAATATTAGTCTCTAGTTTAAAAAACTAAAAATAAACCCAAAGAAAACACAAGTACATATATGCATTAAAGCATATTTCTGTAATTTTTGACTTTTCAGCTCCCATTTTTGCGATTTTGACTTTTAAGGATACTCACAAAAACTGATAATTTTGTATATTTTTTGTAATTTTGATTTTCAATTTTTTTTTATGTAATTAGCCCTACCATTTTCTGTTGTTTGGTGAGCACATATTTTCCTGGTTTAACATTCATTTTACAATAAAATTACTTTCTAACTGAGTCCAGGAAAATAGGTTACTAAAATCAGTTGCTTATTAGCCTCCTTCTTTTCTCTCAACCTTTTTTCTATTTTGTTTTGTCGTCTTTTTTTTAGTACAAAGGGGTATTTTTGGCCTCAAATCACCCTTTAACAAATCTTTTTATCAATTTTTCTTTTAAAATAAGTGAATTTCCCATACAGATCTATATCATTTTTCTTTTTTGTTGTTTCGCCGTTGTTTTGTTGAGTTTTGTCGAGTTTTGTTTTTTGTAGGCGATTTAAGATTTCAGATTGTCAATACATTCAATTCGACAGAATTACAAATTAAATTATAATCATCAGTAAGTTACAAATATGGAGTCATAAGTATTCCAATCATTATAGTATTTTCAAATGTGTTGGTTTTAAACCGTTATTATGTTATTAATCTGAATGCCGTGAATTTTTTTACTGTTTCATCCGCTATGGTTTTTAACGGATTTGAATTTATATTTCTATTGATGTATTGCTAATTTTAATGAATAAAATTATCATTTATTATCAAAAAATGAGTCCAGGAAAATGTATTACTAAGGAACATTCTTATTGAGCTCTCGTTTGATAAAAGATTTTCAGAGAATTAAAGAAGAAAATTAGTGAAGTTTGCTTGCCTTGGGCTTCCTCCAAACCAAACATGAGTATTTTTACTACTACTAAGAAAATTAAATATTTTTACTGTACCTCCTTACCAAACAAGCATTACAGTCAGAAACTTCATTTAAAAAAAGTTAAAATTATTTCAAAATTTCCAGCGACACAACTCTTAATTGCATATTTCAAAGGATACGATTATTTCCAAGAAATTAATTTATTTATCACCAATGGTATCTCGTCAGTCATTTCTTGAGTTCAGTCTCTGGATGTCTACCAACTGGTAAAGATCACCTCGCAGTTGCTTCGTTAGTGGTAGGTTTGCCCTAGTTTTTTTTTTAGGGGGGAACAGTAAAATAAATAACATGAAATTACTTGCCAAATAAAAATTCGACATTAATTTCATCAAAAAATACCTACCTTCTCAGCTCAATTAGTGAATAATCAATTTCTGCAATGATGATGTCCTCTTCATGCTCTGTAGTAGCCAGAACTTCTCCAAACTGGAAATACATGATTTACTTTTTTTAGTACGACCTAATTCGAACTCATTACTTCAAATTCTACAACTCACAGATCCGACCACTTGAGCTAGCCTCAAGTGGCAAGAATAGACGAAAGCCAAGTCTTTAACTTACTGGTCCGACAAGAGTGGAGTGACCCCAGGCGACATAACCAGCTCCAGCATCTCGTGCAGGTGAACAAGTTGCCACATATAGCTGCAATTCCAAAACATGTTATAGAAATATTGCCTTAAAATTCTTGCAGGTATCCAAAGATAAACATGGCTCAGGAAAAGTGCTGCTACTGAAAGGTTACATAAGCAAACCGATCGGCACTTCATTTTGGCGACGGGGCAATGTCAGAAAAAAAGCGGAGAAGAAATCCTACACTGCAGCTATTTGCACAAATCATTTCAATCAACTTTCTTGACAGTGCAGGAAAAAAAAATTCTTGATGGGCAGCATAATGGATGACCATGAGGGCATGTAATATAATTGAACTATGAAAATGGATTGGTTAACTATGTTTAGTATCCAAAGAAAATGCAGAATCAACACAATAATAAAAAACTTTTCATAACACATCCAACTGCCAATCTTGATTTTAAGGCCAAATGAACAATTTATCCAACATCTTGCACCCCGTTAATATCCAAACTTTCTTTCTCTGTTAGCCGTCATCTTCTAAAAATGCAAACAAAAGGAGGGATTCATATTTTCAATCCAATAGAAGTCCCGGTGATTTTATTATACAAAAGCATCCAACTAATTACTGACGAGAGGAAAAACTTGGAGGTGGTTTTCATTTCAACAGTGGGAAAACAGGGCAGCGCCGATTTAACCAAAAAAGAAAAGGTAATGCGTGAAATATAGCAGGAGAGCAATAAGGCACATCATAACACCTCAGTAACCAACTACACCCTTTGGACTTATCTCCCATATACAGGGTGAAAAATGGAACTCACCATGAACTTTTTTTTTTCAAGGGTGCAACAGTCGTAAAAAACAGTTAATATCCGAAATACTAAGTATGAGACATGAAAACATCTACAATTTTTTTGGGGGAAAGAAAAAGATAATGGAATTTGCTCATTTACCTGGTTATCTGCAGCCCTGTACAGGAAGTAAGAAAGGACTAATTAGTGAAATGGTATAACAACCAATAAATAGTAAACAACACACTTGAACCTGAATGAGTAAAAGTCATAAGAATATTAAACCATCTAAAAAAGAAATTAGATTCAGGAGTTATCTAATAATAATTCTGAAGGACCTATCACTGGTTGGACAAAAATAGAAGTTGAACATTTAATGAGAAAGTAAACTAGGATGTACTAGTTGGAATTGGAAAAAAAAAAACTATTGATTCTTGAAGGGGAAATAATTGCTGTTTGGATGGCTTGATCACTTATTCTTAGCTGTGGAACAGAGTAGTAACACCTTGGTAGCAAATTAATCGCTTTTAGCCACATTATTATGTCAAGCATCAAGAGCTAATAAAAGAAATTGACATTCACATGCACTGCAAATCGGCCATCTACATGCATCATAGCACCTAAGATAAAATTTTGATTTTGTTTCTTAACTATGGCACCCAAGCAAATTATGAGATGAGAGCATCCTAAAAATTGTGCTGTCTCTTAGAAATCGTGTCTGGAAAGATGAAAAAGAAAGTTTTCTGTTGATCAGGCTTATGGAATTGAGTGGAACTCATCTCACAACCACAACCCAAACTGGATTAGGAATAACATAAACAATCTCAGTAAATTAATGCCACATGTTTCAAAACATGTCATCCCTTGGACCCCAATATCCCCTGTTTTGATGCCATATGTTTCAAAAACATATCATCCCTTGGACCCCAATATCCTCTGTTTTGATATATGGTTGGCCTGTCTAGTAGCAGCCTTCCATCTCCTATCCAAGAAAACCATTTCAATGGAGGAAACAAATCCATTTTATACAATATCATACGAGCATTAATTTCTTTCAAGTAAATCAAAAAAATTCTGGATAACACTCAACTTTGCATTACTAACACTCAACCATGCATTACAAACCTACTTAGCAGACAATATAGAAGTATATCCTGAATATTTCCACTCTGAAGTCTGGATGACCGAACGGTGAAAGTTAGAAGCTATTTGCACCTCACAAAGTGGCGTGTCAAAGCAGTTTCCAAATGGAAAAAAGAAAAAATCTAGAAATTTTCATTAGAAGCAACTGAAAAGATTAGATAAATTGTCATATTCACATTGATCTCTGCAGTCATTTACAAATATTCTCTTTAGTGCCTATTAAGACTAAACCTAAAGAAGCAAATTAGCACATTAAATTTCAGTGTAAAATTCAAAGCAAGGATCTGTGATGTTTTTACCTTGCCCTCTGCAATAACTCCCAATGTAATGGTCCAGTGGTCATGTTAAATGCTCCAGGATAGCAAATCAAGTGAGCACCTGACATCAAAATGCAGAAATTGATACCTGAACAGAGGTAATGTATTTGCCGTGTATTTTCTCTTTCCATAGGTACATATATATAGGTATACAATATGCTAATATAGGAAATGACAGTTGTATATGAGAGAGAATAATATTTCCTAATTAGATTTAGCTAATTTCTAGGAGTGTTGAGAAATAACCTCGGTTGAAAAATATCTTTCATGACCAGCTTGCCAACTAGAAACTTGAATTATCTTGTTTTATGACCCTTGGTCAAAATATTAGCTATTTGAGTTGTGGAGATGTAGGGTAAGCAAATTTTTCCACTTTCAATATTCTCTTTTATGAAATGTCTGTCAACTTCTATATGTTTAGTCCGGTCATGTAGAACTGGATTATGAGCAATGGATATTGCTTCTTTGTTGTCACAATAGACCTTCATAAGTTTAGACAGAGGAATTCCTAGCTCTTCTAATAGTCTTTCTATCGAAAGAGCCTCACACATACTATGAGCTAGTGATCTGAACTCTGCCTCGGCACTACTTCTAGCTATAACAGTCTGCTTTTTGCTTTTCCAAGTCACCAAATTTCCTCCAAAAAATGTGCAATAGCCTGAAATTGATTGCCTGCCAACTTTGTTTCCAGCCCAATCAGCATCAGTATACACTTTTAATTGTACACTGCTCTTTTTTTCGAAACATTAGTCCCTGTCCAGGTGTCCCTTGTAAGTATCTCAAGATTCTATACACTACAGTGAAGTGATCTTGACTTGGAGCATGCATAAACTGACTGACTAAGCTTACAACAAAGACAATATCTTGCCTAGTGTGAGACAAATATATCAACCTTTCCACTAGTATCTGGAATCTCTCTCTGTCAACTTTTTTAGCCTCAGCTGGCTTCAATATGATGCTGGGTTCAATAGGAGTATCTACTAGTTTACATTCTAACATTCTAGTCCCATGTAACATGTCAAGGATATACTTCCTTTGATTAACAAATATCCTTTCTCGTGATTTTGCAACCTCCATCCCTAAGAAATATTTTAGCCTTCCTAGGTCTTTAGTCTCAAATTCCTGAGCCAATTGTTTCTTCAATGTCTGAATTCCTTCACTATCATCCCCTTTTATTATAACATCATCCACATACACAATGAGAA
>CAODLS011450926.1:0-14897 GCA_948243855.1 Flueggea neowawraea | reverse complement strand
TACTTATCAAAAAAAAATGGAAAGCTTGAACTGTGATTTATATGTTTCCTTGGGTGCTTTCTTGCTTACTTTATGCATATTGTTTATGTATCGATATCAAATTTACATTTGGTATCCTGTTGATTATGCTAGAAACTACTTGGTTCTGTTTCAGTTTCCTTTTTATGTAAACTTAATTGAATAAAAATAATAGCAATCTTGCATGCATGGTTTCTAGAGTCTAGAATAGAGATGTTGAAGGTGATGAAATACAACAGGTTCTTCTGACAGATTGCTTAGCCCAGAAAATTTCTTGGTGCAGCCAATCTAAGTTGTGCCGAAATCTGGTGTTGGCCTGAATGACTTCATATTTTGCTTCTATCTGATTCCTTCTCTATTATTAATTGTTCATTTTTGTTTTGTAGGGCTATTGTCTGATATAGTTTCTTCATGTCGTGTAAACGTGTTGCAGATAATTTTTGTGTCCAAGAAATGTTCCCTTTGCTTTTCTCACACAATCTTGTTAGTCACTTCTTGTGCATATTCTAATTTTTCTCCATATGTTAATGGACATGATTACATTGTCTCTCTTATGGCAGTTCCGATCTCGATTATTGCTTCATTTAGGAAAATGAAAAAGCTCTCGAGAGACCATTTGTTTATTGCAGCAGCACTCAGGGAATCTTCGTTTCTGGTGAGCTGCCACTTTTTCTTATCTTCTCATAGTGATATTAGAAAATGTATTGCTTATGCAATGACTTCTGTTGGAACAAGGATTTCATATTTATTGTAACCTACAGGTTGTGAGTTCAGATAAAAAAAAGGTGAAGCGCCTTCATCCTTTTCCACTTTCTGAAGTTAAGGATCCAAAGGTATTTTATTTAGCAAATTTGGTTTTCCTGCTTCAGTTTCATCTAGGAAACTTTTAGCAATCTAATTTGTGGGCTCTAGTTATTCACTGTTATAGTAGAGAATCTTCCAGAAGATCACTCGGTGGAGAACATTCGGAGAATTTTTGGAGAAGCTGGAAAGTGTGTTTTCTTCTTTTAACCTATTTTGTACCTTTTTTATGCTTGATTGATAGGTTCATTGTGCATATTACAATTTTAATTTTGCGAACTTTCAGGATAAGGAATGTTTCTATCCATGACCCCCTCGCTCAATATGAGGCAAAGAAAGGAAGCAAAGCTGACATTCTGATCAGTAGTAAGGTATATAACTTGTTAAATTTACAAAAAAGTATCCACATAAAACGTCAACAGGATTTTCCAGGATTCTTTTCCAACTGAATCATGTGCACAGTTTAATTTTTCAGGAATATTTGAAAATTTTGTGTGCTCTTCATAATATTGTTTGCATGGGATGGTGATGGGTGGTTTCTCATTGCAGTTGCATGCCCTTGTGGAGTTTGAGACTGTTGAGTCTGCTGAAAAAGCTGTTAGTTGTCAATTTGCTATGAAAAGTCATTGTATTTTGCTTTAGTTGTTTACTCATTTTAATTCAAGGCTTGACACCTCTGTTATTTTTACCAGGTCACCACTCTGAATGACGAAGAAGACTGGAGGAATGGCATGCGGGTCAAGCATCTTAAGCAAATGGTCAGTGTGTATATTGTTAGTGTTATGAGATTTTTTTTTTATCTCACTAATACAGTGTTATGGGATATCGAATTTGGTGACTGGTGAGTATTAAATATGGTTTTCTGTATACATAGGGCAAGTATAGGCAGAGAAGACAAGCCTGGTGGGAAGGTGACAACGAGAGGCATGGCACTGGCGGGATGCCCAGTCAAACCGGAGATGAAGAGCATCATAACGCACATGAGCATCATGATGATACAGCTGATGAAGAAGTAAGTGATTGGAGATGTTATTGATGTATGACGGTTGAAACAATTGAAACTTGAATTGGATAGAATGTAAGAGGTCTAGAATATAATTGATGAAGGATTCTAAATGTTTAATTTTAGGAGGGAGAGCATGCATCTAAAGACAAACACGGGCAACGAGGTCGAAATCGAGGGCGATCGAGAAGGAACAAATATCATATCACGAATGGACTGGGTGTGTTTACACTGGCTTCTTGCACTTGCTTACTGTGATTCTCATAAGCTGTATTTTCTAAAATAACGTTTGTTCTTCTGCAGGGCATGGAACTACATCTTCCACTCATGCTATTGAACCTTCCAAACCTCCTCCAGGCCCGAAAATGCCCGACGGAACTAGGGGATTTGCGGTGAGAAGAGGCCGCCCTCCTGTATCCAACTGAACGGAAAAGAACAGAACAGAACAAAGTATCCCGATCGTTCAGTGTTGAAGTGACACATATGTTTGGTCTTAGTTTTCAAAAGCTGTGTGGTTTTATGGAAGGATTATAAAGTTGAAACAACAGTGGGTTGTTGAAAATGTATTGCCCTGGTTATTCAGCATTAAAAACTTGTATTTTTGAAAAAACAAAACAAAAAAGCTTCTATAATCTAGTCCCTCCTCAGATTTGTACTTAAATTTGATCTGAATCTTATGCGAAGTCAATTCTCCGCATTTGAATTAGTCCACGTGTCACATTGCAGATCTAATAACGAAACCGCCGATGCAAACCATGCAGCTACACGACAACTACAAGCGTTTCTAGTGGCATCCCCATAGATGAAATCATCCTTTTGTTTTATCCCAAGATTTAGTCTAATCTATTTCGTTTGGTTATAAATTAATACTATTTAACGGTCATTTTCGAAAAAAATTTACTTGATTGGTCCAATCTGCTTTGATTGTCTCAAATTCAGCGAGTTTTAAATGCAAGACCTTAAATTATCATGCGAGTCATCCGTACCACTCGGACGAGTCTGTCAATTAAATCATCCATTGTTTTGCTTTAATTGATAACAAATGGGGTAAAAAGGAAAAATGATTAACAAATGGATTTAATTAATTACTCTAAATCCATTGTAACTGTAAGCTGACAACCCATATGTATCACTACTTCGTGGCAATTTGGATCGAAGTAAATCAAAGGGGCAGCCGCCACCATGGGCCTTTGATTTCGCTTCCCTCCTTGTACACGCAACAACATAATTAGATTATAACGTGCTGTTTGGAGAGACTATAAATTCCGGCTCCTTTATTCGAATATACTTCTCTTCTATGGCTCCTCCGCGCGATCTCGCTTCTCTGTAGACTTTCCACCTTATTTCTAGTCATGCGATCTCTAGACCGCCATCTCTGCGTCTCTTCTTTATGCCTGTTTCCACCTCGAAGACGATCTTGTATCTTTCCGATCGCTTCCTTTCAGTTCTATTCCAATTCATTTCACCGTCTCAAGGTGCGTTTCATCTCATTTCTTTTTCATTGAAATATTTATGGACAGTTTTACGTTTTACGCCTTCACTGAAAAGTGATTTAGTTTTTTTTTGCAGTTAAATGGTTCGTTTACTGGAGAACGTCGTTGTAGATTGCGACGGAGGATTGTTTTCGTTAGATCCTTCGATGACGTAATTATTCTAATTCATTTTTTTATTTATATTTGATTTAATGTGCTTTTTCTAGATTGTGAGGGATTGATTTTGATTGGACGTAATCAGAGTTCATTTGATTTTGATGCGTCTCCACTTGATGGCTGGGACGGCAATTCCGGATCCACGATGTCGTCTAGCGATGGGGAAGAAAGTGATGGGGATTATATATTGAATCCAGTGTCTGATATTGATTTGCCTTCTTCTACTCCATCGAATAACGATGCTCTTACTATTACTGCACATAGACTTGCTATGATCGGTAGAGGTCGTGACAAACATAGGCAAGTGTTTAACAGACAAATGTATCGCGACTTTAGTTCAGATGTTTATATGTTTTCTCGTGGTACTTGATTTTGATTGTGTTTTTTCGTATTGCATTTGCAGGATTAAACTTGGGATTCTGAATAATTTAGGACTGATAGTGTTCGTGACAGTGATTCTTTTATTGGTTGATTGGTGTGCGTGGAAGATCGTTAGACTACCACTTGCCCCGTTTTACTTGTCCCGTCCATTCTTTATATCTGCCGCTTTAGTTTCATTTGCTGGTTATCTTTGCGTTCCGATATTCAATGATTTGAAGATTCATCAGATTTTGAGGAAAGGAGTGTCTGTTAGGCATTCCAGGAAAAGAGCAACCCCTACAATGGGTGGTGTGTTCTTTGTACCAATTGGTGTAGGTGTTGCGAAATTTATCACTGGTCTTTCTTCTATTGAAGTTACTGGGGCGACAATAGCAACACTGGCATTTGCAGCCATTGGTCTACTAGATGACATTTTAACCATCGTGAAGAATCGTAATCGTGGTTTGTCTGCGTGGATGAAAGTAATTTTGGAGGTACAATTGCGTTTTCCTTACAACTGTCTGCTGCGTTATGTTCAGCTCTTGGTTAATATGATATGAATGCAAGAAGGTGACAAGCATTTCTTTTCGAAATTTTTACAGGTAGCTGTTGGTACCTGGTTTTCGTTTTGGTTAAACTCCGCAAGTATATCATCCCCCTACAGCATGTATACACTCTTGTAACTAATCTGATCAACATTTTTCTGATGGTAACTCACATATCTATTCTTGAGGTCAAAAGTTTACAAACGAATGTCATACTCCACTGATGACTCTTTTGCAACCAAAGCATTGTGGGAGGATCTTAAAATTATTTCCATTTTGCTAATTGCTATACAATTTTTTGTTAAAATTGACAAGATATTAATATTTAGGTGCTTTAAGATTGTGTAACTATCAATATTTTAATGCTAAACAACCTTCTCTTGTGTGTAACCACGAGTTTGGTAATTGCTTTTATCTCATCTCTTTATTGCTTGATAATGCAGGAAAATGTTGATACCCCTACCTGCACCAATGGGCCTGTTGTTCCTTGGAAAATATTATTTGTTGTTGACCACATTTTGTTTTGTTTCCATGGGAAATGGAGTCGACTTAACAGATGGTCTTGATGGCCTAGCTGCTGGGATTGCTGCTCTAGCTTTTGTAGGCATGTCCATTGCAGTGCTACCAATAAATTCTGGTTAGTATGAATTTAATTGAGCTTAAGCCATAGTTCCATGTATCATTTTATTTCACTTGGATGCTGCAGATGTACCAAATTGTTTTCTCATATTGCCAAATGTTGAAAGTATGTTGCATATTTTCTTCAGCCTTGGAATTGTGAACCTAGTCTTTGACTCGATAATTCATTTGCTTAATATTCTTGGCCGGGAAAATGATACAATTTTTTTTAATTATAATATGGATGATACTGCAATGCAAGCTTATTTTTAGATGCAATGTTTTGTTAATGGAAGTTCAATTCACTTGTTATATCCTAACTATGTTATATAACTTCGGATGATTCATTTCTTCTAATTATTGTTACTTTCTAATGCAGAACTTTCAATATTTGGAGCATCAATGGCAGGGGCCTGTGTCGGTTTTCTGTTGCACAATCGTTATAAAGCATCCATATTTATGGGAGAAACAGGTTCCCTGGCATTAGGTGCAGCATTAGCTGCAATGGCTGCTTGTACTGGAATGTTTTTCCCATTATTTGTTTCGTCTGCAATCTTCATCTTGGAGGCATCTTCAGTTATCATGCAGGTATGCCATGTTGTTGAAAGATTATCTTATTCTTTGCCAGTGACTTTCTTTTAGCCTTTCAGTTGCAGCAATCTTTTCTACACTTTTCACTTTCCAGTAATAACAAAACGTTGAATTTTTTACTTAAGTCTTCTCAGTTGTAGCTACTTTTTTCTTTTCTCTTTTTTGTTTGATGAAGTGCAGCAGATGCATTAAAAAAAACAGAGTGCAGCAGAATGGCAGATTAGAACTGTGGCATAAGTTGTAATAATTTATCTTGCAAATTTTCCTTGTAGTTTTTGCAGTTATGTGGAACTCTCTTCAATTGCAATGGCATACTGACACTAGATTTGTAAAATGAATGGGCTTCTCATTCTTTCAAAAATGTCATCTTCCTAACCTAACATTCTGTGTTATTTGTGTGCAGTTGCTGTGTTTCAAGACGACCAAACATTTGAGAGGAGTAAAGTTTTGCTTATTTCGAGTGGCACCATTTCATCATTTTCTTCAATTATGGAGATTCAGGGAGCCAAACACTGTTGCTGGTGCATATTTCTTATCTTGCATATTGTCTTTATATGCGGGATATCTTGGTCTCATATCGGCTTAGCTTCTGGCTTTTTGCTCATCCCCATTAATTTTGTAGCTAGGGTCATTAAAAGTATGATTCCTTTTCCACCAACCCTGAACCTTTGTTTTGTAATTGAAAAAATCTATTGTTCATTCTTTTTGGTGGAAATCCATATTTATTATCTGCCTTGTATTTTTTTGTTTTCTTTTCTTCCTCAAAGCCAAAAGGAAGAGGGACAACGATGGCTTAGCAGGTCATCATTTCTTTCTTGATCTGAAGTTTTTGAGGTTAATGCAACCTAACTGCAATTATGTGCAATATGCAATAACTGTTTGCTATAAAGGTTTGTCGCACGATTATTGCGAAAATATCAACAGTGCTGATTTTGATGTCCACGTTATATCATTGTCACTCTTCTTTTTTTTTTGTGGCAACTACTCTTCTTTTAGATATACATCTTGTTGTAATAACCACATTGTGATGATTTGAATAGTTCTATACATCTTACATTGTCTTCATTGTCTAAACAGGGAAGCCGACAGAGACGACTCTGGTGTACAAACAAAGTAAGTTGTATACCTAGACACTCGTTTTCACACAGATAGAATAGCTAAACGGAGTCTTGCTTTTCCTCGGTGTTAGATTTGGCTGCTATTGTATAGTCTGACTAAATAATTCATTTTATCTCCCTCTCTGTTTGGTTGTCATCATAAAATATGTTATGTGTACATGATGCGTCATTCTTAAGATCATCAATCTTGTGCAATCACTATCTGGGTGCTTATGATTGAAATAGCCAGGTTTGAATTGCTTCCTCGTCTTACTTTTATGATTGGAGTTAAGGTGTTACTGAAGTGAGGAATTTTACATGTTAAATTCTGAATGAAGTGGTCGGTGCTGCATGTCTGTTTTGGATTATTTAAACAAGAGAAACTTGAATTTTTCCAATAACCTCTTTTGATTGATATTTATAAACATGATTTTCCAATGAATGATCATTAGTACCTGTTTTTGTGGGTTCAAACATAGGCCTAGAGTTCCAAGGTCCAAACCCTAGATAGTAGATGGGTCCAAAAGAAGAAAAAATTGAGGTAATTATATCAGGTGTTTAGATTAACTTTTAGGTTTTGACAAAAACAAGACAAGGTTTCCAAATAGCTAAGATGTTAATATTTTAATGTTCAATTGTCCTGATATCATATTTTTAATCTTTAATTGAAAAATGCTATATTTGATCACATAAAAATTAATTTTTCATCTCATTTGATTAATTTTTTTCTCTCTCCTCATTTCTTTCTCTCGCCTCTCTCAATCTCTCTCCTCTCCTTTTTCTCACTCATTTTTCTCTCAACATATCTAAAACCATAGATTCCTTCTACCACCAGTTACTACTGCGCTCTAACCTATTCTATCTCTCTCTTTCTGTTTCTGCTTTGTCCCTCCTTCCTACCGTCGTCCTCCCTTCCTCTCCCAATTTCACGCTCTTCTCCTTTTCATCCCTTCTTTCATCAACGTCGCCTCTTCTCTCTTTACTGATTTTGGACTTCTCTCGTTACTCTTGTCTCCTCAATCTTTTCTCCTCACTGAATATGGTTTTCTCGTCGTTCTCATTAGCGACTGGTGGCTCGGACAAAAGGACCGGCTGTGGCGGCACAAAAGGATTCTGAGAAGCGATGGCTAGGGTTCGAAAAACCCTAGCTGCTGCTGCTTGTTGGATTTGAAGATTTTACAAAAAAAAAACCCTATGTTTTAAAAGATTTTCAAAAAAGTCTTTTGTTATTGCTTTTAAAAAAATCTAGAAAAAATGTTTTATCATTGTTTAAAATGAGAAAGACAATAATTGTGTGTTTGTTTTAGGTTGATTGTACTGATTTTGTTAATTTTTTTTTGAATTATATTGATTTTGTATGGGGATGGATATATTTCAAGAAATGCGAATACATTCGGAGACACTTAGAAACTAAAAAATTATGTAAAAATTGAATTTTAAATACATTTAGAGACTAAAAAATTATGTAAAAATTAAATTTTGAATACATTTCATTATTTTAAAAAAATATTAAAAATTATATAAAAATTTGAGAGATTTGAATACATTTTGAAGAATGTCAAAAAAAATTGTAAAATTATGTTAAAAATTATAATTTGGAGCATTTAATTTAACAAATATTAAATTAAAAATTTTTAAATCTAATTTTATATAAAAAAATTATGATTTGGAGACATTTGAATATGTTTTGAGACATTTGGATGTCAACAGATACATTTTGAAATACTAGATTTATTTTTCCTTTGAAATTTATTTTTTGTCAAAAAATCAATTTCTTACGAAAATATTGCAAAATTTTTGATTAATTTCTCAGTCAATTAAAAATTTGATATTTTTACAAGATATTTTAAACATATTTCTATTTGTTAAAATGTATTTAGTGCATATTAAAAATCAAATTTTAAATTTTAATTTAGTATAAATATTAATTTTTTAAAAAAAGATTTCTGTGGCTACAAATGTATTAGGAAAAATAATTTTCAAGGTAGGTGTTCGCTTTTTTTGGATGTAGCCTAATTACCCTTCTTTATATTAAAACCCCACAATCAATCATCATTTGCGCTCTCTCAATCGAATTGTTTCTCTCTTCTCTCTCTCGCACTTCTTCCTCTCCCAATCAAAACATCAAACCCTAATTTCACTCTTCCATTCAATCCAACAAGCACAAGTCCAGATCTCACCTCACAGAGCTTCCATCTTTCACATGCTCTCCACTGTATCCCCCCTCTCTCTCTAACAAAACCTATCTCTCTTTGTGTCTAAACTTGCATTTCTCTGAAAAATCTCTGTTTCTCCCAAGTTGTGAACTTTGATCAATAATGAGTTCAACAAAAGAACCCAAATCATCAAAATCCTCAAAAACCACTAGCCAAAACCCACCCACATCAAGATCTTCATCACTCTCAACCCACTTGGCCGTGGTTTAGTTGAAGCAAAGAATCATATCTCACTCTCAAAGCTTGCAGATCGAGACACCCATCAGATCGCTCTTGAAGATTTGAAGACTATTACTCTCACCATTTCTCCTGAAGCACTTCCCATGCTTGTCAATTAACTCTACGACTCTCCTGATTTTCATGCAAAGACTGGTGATTTCGGGTTGGCGAGGTTGAAGACTGTTGAGGAGAGTGATACAGGAGATGGCTTTTTGGCTGATGATGAGGATAACGGGTCGATATTGGAGGAGACTGAGAGTGTTGCTATTGTTGGGATTGATAGGTCTTCGGAGAGCTTTGCTCTGAGGGTGATGTTTCGCCGGTGGGGTGCCTCCGAAGGTCGGAATTGATAAAGGGAGTGTTTCGGAGATGAGTATTGAGAGCGGGAGAGATTTGGGGAACGGAGGGAAGAAAGGTGGGTCTAGAAGAGATTAGGACTGAGAATAAGAGATTGGGACTGGTTCGAAAAGCTTGAAGCTTGAGCAAAGAAGAAGAACCCACCTTGAGCAGATTGATTGGATTTCTTGTCTGAGCAACACTGGTTCTTGGATCTTCATTCATGAACAGAGAACATAGATGTGGGGTTTTGATCTGGGTTATTTTTCCATAAACCAGTACTCATCTGAGGGTCTTTCTTATTTTTCCTGTAATGGAAAATGAAAATGACTCGAAATACTTGTCTGTCTGAGTGCTGTTGAGTATTGGTTTATGGAAGTTCTTTGTGAATAGAATTGTCTTTCAAATCTTTCTGATTTATCAAAACTCATGTAGTGAAATGAATGAAGTAAAACTGCTCAATATCCATAGAAAGTTTGATATTTTGTTTGGTTTGTAATCACACCTGTCGGGAAGTTCGCTGTAAATATTTATAATACTTTTGTTATCAAATTTTATAAAAATAATAATAAATAAATAAATTTAAATTAATAATATGAAAAAAATTAAAGAAAATTATTTATTTTTATTACATAAAATATATCTTCCATGAGAAATAAAACTATAGTTAATAGTTCATACAATTCTATAATGAAGATTAATTTTTTAAAAAATTTGACAAAAATTGATTTATTTAATTAAATAAAAAAAATTTATATATAAAACATTTTGAAAATTTTAAAAATATAAAATATTTTTTATAACTTTTATAAAAATTGATATATATAAAATAATCAAAAAATATTTATGAAATGATTTAGAAATTTTAGAAACAAATAGAAATTTGTAAGTAAATATTGTTTTGGAGATGTATTTGTAAATATATGTTGTTGGCGACTAAGAAAATTAGACTTTTTGATCTCGTTAGAAAGTTAATACTCAAGGTCAAAGAGAAGTTAAGCAGTTGACTTCCTTAGAAGTTTAATTTTCTTTATTTAACCAAATAAAAGAAGTTCTAAACTTCCAGTATATTGCACTTCCCACATCTATTCACCTCCAACCAAGTTTACTAATGCAATTCTACTAAAGTTCTCAGCCAATATGAATTAGTGAGTACCTGATCGTGATAATTATGCTTTGCTCCCATCTTTTTTCTACCTGTTTAGAGAATTGTTTTCCTCTTCTTTTGGTATTGAACAACATAACAGTGGCATTAGTTAAACATTCATATTGCCAAATTGAAATAGGGAAGAAACCAAATTGGCTGTGAAATGGCCAACATAAGTGTTGGATTGTGAATTTTGAACCAAATTTTGGATGGATACACTGATTTTGACAAAGTTATGTAAAATGTAGGGCAAAATCTACTGCGGTCCCTTAAATTTGACTATGTCTCTCGTGCGGTCTCTCAGTTTTCAAAATCCTTAGTTCTGGTCCCTCGTTCTCAACTCTATTTGTTTTTCTTAACAGAAAATGCAAAAAGACAAAATTACCCTTAATTTTAAAATCCATTTACACTAAAAATGAAAAATCACATAACCCTAACACTAATCATCACCACCAACATCAGTCACAACCACCATCACCACCTCCAAACTTGAAAACTAGTCAAGAATACCTTGTTCACCAACAGCAAAACTCCCTGCACAAAAAATGATCCACCAACATCTAAAAGCAACAATTTAAAATCAAAACCCACATCTCAAAGCAACAATTTATCTAAAACCTATTTGTTGAATCAAAACAACATCAAGGAAATCAACAAATCCCAAAATTGTGTAAGCATCAACAAACCCATTCAAACAGCTCAAAATCATCGTTCGCAATTGTCAAAATCCCTAAAAAAAAGCAAAAGCAACAATCTTTGATTTTCAGAACCCAACAAACCTAGATTTCAATTGCATCAAAACCCAAAAATGTTTTCCACCACCGCGCCACCACCACATCATCCCTCTTTCACATGCACATCTCTGTTGTCTCAACTTGCCATCGTTGTTCTCTCTAATGCTCTCCCAACCCATCACCTTTAATCTCTTTCATGCTCTCAACTCGTAGCCTCTATTCTCTCTCACACGCTATCTCTGTTCTGTTTCAAGTCGTCATCGCAAGGCCACTTGTCTGACTTTCGATTCATCATCATCATAATCCAATCCTATCAAAGTGAACAAAAAATAACGGGAGACACCACCTATATTGATTCTCAAAATAGTTGCTAAAAGTTGTTCTTAAAATCGAGCAACAAAAAGAATCCCTAAATTTTCAATCCCTAAATCAAGCAACAAAAAGATGTGGTACTGATGATGTTGAAGGAAATCAAAATAAGCCACTTCTGATTGCGCAAAAATTGCAAAACCCACAAAACAAAATCACAAAACTTACAAAACTGAGATATAAGTAAACTCCAAAAGTCGGTGAGGAGCCAAGGAGAGGCGACAGAGAACCTATAATGAATGGCAGGTCTTGGTGATGAAATTGAAGGGGCGATCTGCTCTGGCGATGGAATGGCTCACAGTGTCCGTGGGCTTGTCGAATTTAACAGAGTCGAACGATGGAGCGACGTGCTTCAAGGTGGTGGTGGCGGATCTGGAGTGTGACGAAGTATGAGAAAGAGTGACGGTGGCGGCTTTGGGTTGTGATGTTGAGAAGGGAGAGAGATCGATGGTGGTGGTTAAGAGAAAGAGAGAGAGTGTGCAGGTGGTGAGGGAAGATGAAGAAGGAATGAATAGGTTTGGGTTCGAGTTGGGTGTATGGTTGGATTAAATTTGGGTAGGTTTTTGGTTTTGGTGGTGGTGAGTTTTGGATTAATAAGAGGACAAAGAAAGAAGAAGAAATGGGTGGGTTTGATTGGGTGTTTAAAGTTTGGTTAAAATTTGGGTTTTAAAATTGCCGCTTGATTTGAGTTAAAATTGCTTATGGGTTAAAAAGATATTTTTATTATTAAATATTTTAAATTAGTAGGTCCATGTGATACATTAAATTTTTTGATATATCATATTAAATTTAATTAACAGAGTTAAGAATGAAATACCAAAATAAAGAATTTTAAAAACTAAAAAATAATACAAGAGATATGGTCAACTTTCATGAACTCGGTGAATTTTGGGCTCCAATGTAAATGTTGTTTCATAACGGTCGATTGAAAACAAGTGGGGTTGGGTCACCTGCCACGCAGTTTTTTAAAATTAATTCGCTGTCTATCACGCTTCGTGTAAGAAATCGCATTTATGATCTAAAGTTTTTGTGACTTCTATGTTGGGGACCCTAAAATCTGTGTCCTTTCTACACATACGGATATGTTGTTTCAGAGTTTTGACCTTGAAAGATTTCCAATAGATGCTTAAATTCAAACCATCCTTTACCATGTTGAGTTAATTAGCAATCTCCCTAATGTTCTTCCCTAATTAGGCATTCTTATATTTACATTATTACATAAGGAATAAATTTTTTCAAATTTTAAGCTAGTTTCAAATATGTTTTGGTAGTAAGGAAACTTTATAATCTAATTAGTCACATGAGACGTGTCCCTCCATTAGTTAATTAATTAGACAATTTAGCATCAAGCCAGTGCGATCTGTCATTTGCTCCAGGTTTTCCTTTCTAGCTCTAACATTAAAATTATGTTTAATTGAACAGACAATTTTCTTTTTTTTTGTTTTTTATTTTATTTCTATTTTTTAAAATAAAATAAAAAATAATAAAAAAATTTATAGATTATTTAGTTAAAAAAAATTACATTGTTTTCTAAAACATTAGAATTTTTCATTGTTTTTTATTTTATTTTAAAAAAAAATAAAAAACAAAAAAATATTTTTTTCAACTAAACATAGCTTTAATTTTCTATGAATAAAATTTTTATTTTTTATTTTTTTTCTAATTTTTAAAAAAACAATAGAAAATTTTCTTCACTAAATAGTACCTAAATTTCCTCCCCTTTTTTTTAAAATTTTGTTTATTTATCCTCTTATCTGTCTCCCACCATTTGTGCTTGCTTCCATTCTGTCCATTAACCATTAGTCCTGTCATAACGTGCAATTGTTGTTTACAGTTTCCTTATTACGACACATTTAAAAGTTCCGTTGAATCATAGAAAACCTATATAATTTCCCCTTTTTTTCACGTGCTATAATTATTAATCCTCTTTCCCCCCTTCCAGTTCATTTTAAAATTTGGTTCCATTGCTATTGCTTCCACATTTTCTCGGGAATAAGCGAATCTGATGGATGGAGAGAAATGTAAAAGTTTAAAGAAGGTGGCAAAGTCAAACAAGAAGCAGCAGCAAAGAAGGAGATTTTCTGGAGATGGCAACAAATATTTGAAGAAATTGAAGGATAACTATATATCTAACATTAAACACATTCATAACACAACAGATGAAATGTTGTCTCCACTCGTTGCCTAAAAAAATAAAAATTGACCACTTGTCTCTGCACAGAACAAAGTTGAGCATGCCATCTGGTGATTGCAAATTACATTCTCTGTTTTATGTTCATATTTATCATTAATCATGCATTGTTCATTTTGACTCCACCTAAAACCAGAACTCTAGAATTCCAACGAGAAATTTTAAAAAAACTTGTATACCCACTGAAATATCAATAACCTGCTTGTCTTGAGCGAAGATGCTGACTCTGCCAAATGACCCTCCTCTCTTGCATAGCTGTACAACGACCATCTCTTTTCCCTCTTCTATTTAATCTTCTCCCTGTCCAAACGACTGTACTCGGCTCCTCTCTCTCTCTCTCTCTCTCTCTCTCTCTGCACTGTTCATAACCTCTTCCAGAGCGACGGAGAGGGAATGCTGATACCGCCTCCATCCTTGTCTGTACAACACAACACCCGCAACAACTAGATTTTGTCAATTCCCTCTCTCTAATTCAAAACCTCACCTCTGTCAAATCCAAAAAAACAAAGAAGGGAAAAAAAATGTCCCCTGCCTTACTTTCCTTCTCAGCTCTCCTCCCTTACTTCTTCACCTTCATCTTCTTCATCCTCTTTCTTGAACAGATCTCTTACTTGCTCAAAAAGGGTAGAGCTTCTGGCCCTTCATTTGTCTTCCCTTTCCTAGGCAACGCCATCCCTCTTGTCCGAAACCCAACTAAATTCTGGGACACCCAGTCCGCCTTCTCCGCCTCTGGCTTCTCCGTTAACTATTTGTTGGGTCGTTTTATTGTCTACATTCGCGACACTCATCTCTCCCACCTTATTTTCGCTAATGTCCGCCCTGAGGCCTTCCACCTCATCGGCCACCCTTTCGGCAAGAAACTGTTCGGAGAGCACAACTTGATCTATATGTTCGGCCAAGAGCACAAAGATCTCCGCCGCCGGATTGCCCCCAACTTCACCCCCAATGCTCTCTCCACTTATATCACTCTGCAACAGATTATTATTCTTAAGCACTTGAAGAG
>CAODLS011450780.1:0-16260 GCA_948243855.1 Flueggea neowawraea | reverse complement strand
CCAGGCAAAAGGTCAAGACTATGGGATTCCAGTGACATCTATCAAGTGTTCAACAAAAACTCTGTAAGCTGCACATTTTATTGCTCTTCATTTATATTTATATCTACATTAAAATTGTAAACATAGTACACACACAGATATATGTATATGTAGAAACAACTACGAAAGAAAATTATTAAACTTAGAAAGAAGTAGAAAGACAAGTATAGAAAGAAAAAAAAAAAGCAGTTGAACTTCCTTTTGACAAGAAGAGCAATTAAACTTGGTCACCAATATTTCTTGAACAAAATGTTCATTTTAATTAAGGGTAGTTCTTGATCATTTATTTATATTTGTCTTATTACGTCCTATGCATGCAAATCAACTTTCGGTTTTTTATTTCGTTTTTTTAAATATAGAATAAACTAGTGTAATACTCGTGTTACAATATCTTATTTAAATTAATAAATAATTTACTTTTTTGTTTCAAAAATATTTTTAAAATTATTACTTCAATGAAAAAAATTAAAATATTAACAAACCATGAGAGAAACTATAACTATTAAATATTTAAAATTATTATGAAATTTTATAATTATATTTATAATTTTTTTATGAATTAAATATATTATTTTTTTCTTAGAGAAGTATATAGATTTATTAAAATAAAATATTTTAATTCATATTTTATAATATTAATCAAGTGTATGTATATACATGCGTTGAATTAAGTCAATATAACTAATATCATCATAATTGGATCGAAAGTATAAAATTAACATTAATTTTTATATCTTATTCACTATTTTCAAAAAGCCTAATACGTTGACATTTTACTAATTCATTCTAAATCACCAGCTAACTACAAATTTATATATCAAATTTATGAACCAAATTTTTCATCATAGCATTAAATTTATATAACTATATTATATGTAAAATAATATGTATTGATTTAAATGTATATATTTTTAAATATACTAATTTTTTTTGTTATGTAATTATTGATTTTAGAAATTTTTATATTATATTACAAAAAGAAAAAGAGAGAAGATATTTAGAAAAGTCGTCATATGTCAATCAGTTAAAATGTCACTCGTTGAAACATTAGAAAATTTCTCAAACTTATATATATATATATGTAATAACTAGAGAATTTTTCTAAATTTATGACAAGTGGCTTCTTAGTTGAATGACAAATGGTATGTGTGTATTATTTCTTACTGTTTTTAAAGAAAATAGCTACTTCAATATATATATATATATATATATATATATATTGATTGATGTAGTATATATGACAAGGAAGAAATATACCTTTTTATTTTTTCTTCTACACAAGTGAACAAATGCATGACGCATATATATCTTTCAACAAAATTTAATTGCATAGGCTCCAAATTTTCTATAAGCTCCAAATTTTCCCTCCCCACAACTTTTGGACTAAATTGTCAAGTAAATTGTATTCTATTTTATATAACATAATTTCACTCGTAGATCTTTTGGTCTGATTTGTTAGGGAACTGAAGCAATTGAAGGAATCAAGTTGGATTGCGTGGGGAAAGAGGAAGAAAAAGATGTTTATTTAAAATGCGATGCTTTTAAAAGACTGCCTAATCTAAAATTCCTGATATTTCGCCATAGGGTGCATTGTCCTTTTGGACTTGAATATCTCCCCGATGAGCTTCGCCTTCTCCAATGGTATAGATGTCCGCTGAAGCGTTTGCCAATAAACTTTCAGCTAACGAATCTTGTTGAGCTGTCCTTGGGTTGTAGCAAACTCGAACAACTTTGGGAAGGAATTCAGGTAAAATCTTTATTTAGACTATCAACTACTATTTACTCATTGTTGGAAGGAACATAAAAAGTAGAAGAATTCTGATTAGTTATATATGATATTATATAAAATTTGCGTGTAGGATCTCACAAAATTAGAAAGGATTATCCTCAACTCCTCAGCATGCCTGATCGAATTACCAGACCTGTCTTTGGCCCCAAATCTTGTGGAAATACATTTGTTTAGTTGCAAGAGCTTAGTGGAGATTCCTTCGTCCATGAATCATCTGAATAAGCTTAAATTTTTGGACCTTCGATACTGCACAAATATTAGGAGCCTCCCGAGCCCCATTGCTTGGAGATCTCTTGAAAGACTTTTCCTTAATGGATGCTCAAAACTAACTAGCTTTCCTGAGATTGAGTGCCTTGATGCACTCAAAAAATTGCATATCAGTCATTGCGTTACTCTTAAGAGTCTTCCAAGTAGCATTTGGAAGTTAAAATCTCTTGAAGAATTAAGACATGACGGGTGTTCAAATTTAGAGAATCTCTCAAAAAGTACATATACGAAATATTCGAGGTATCAAGGTGAAGATGAAAGTGTGTTCAATTATGGAAGTGAAGATGAAGATGAATGTCATGCCCAAAACTTCCATCAGGAACCGCAGGTTCAGCTGATTTTCTTTAATTAGATGTTTATGGATATTTTCAAACAATTTTTTTTTCCAATTTTTTTTCTTCCGAATCTAACAGTCATTGCACTTTGTCAGAAGAGCTACCTCAATCGAAATCTTGGTGAAGGTCCGTCCCCTCAATTTCAAGCAAACCCTACTGACAAGGTGAATTCATGAAATAGTACACAACCTCTGAGATTTATATATAATCTTTACTTTAAGAGCTACCAAGTCGACAAAACTAAAATAACATTATTATACTATTCTTATTACAAGAAATTTTTCCAAGGCATAGATTTCAGAGTCCATCCAAATCCAACGCAGGCCTTCAATTAACAACAACAGGGTATATCCAGTCTTTGGACATGTATTTAATTCATAGTCGTACTGTTGAATCTTGAATTCCTGATCATTACAAATTTGAGATCACCTCTATATTGAAAAAAAAAAACTATTGAATTACGAAAACTAGATATGATTAAATATTGTTTGTGTGATCAATTTAAAGCCTAAATATTGTTTCTGTGAGCAATTTAAATCCTACATGATTAAAAATATTAATTAGTAATATTTTGGCATAAGATATGAGTTTCCCGAAGTTATAGGAGTTCTTAAATTATTAGTCCAATGACTCAATAATGGACATGACCATTTTGGAACCGAACTGACCCAAACCAAAACTAAAACCGCCTTAAACTACCTAAACTCGGTCCGCTTTTGGTTCAAGGTACTCCAAAATCGTTGAATCGATGGTTCAACCCTCCTAAACCAACGGTTTTAACTGTAACCAACGGTTCAACCTTTCTTAATAAGCGGTTTAACATTATTTAAAATAAAATTAAAAAAAAATTGGTTTGAACCGGACAGAACCAGAACCGTCAATCAAACTAAACCAAATAGGATCGGAACCGAACCGTCCGAAACTGCTTCTTGGTAGTTTGGTTCCGGTTCATAAACCGTGGCGACGACTGCCCAATAACTGACGTGGCATGGGGATTGGAATAAACGTTACAATGGCACATGAGTGGTTAAGTATGTTCTTGTATAATGCAACCGTGAACTAAAAGACAAAATCCAATCACCAAACATTGGACCAAAACAATCAACCAACCCAATAGTAAAACCCAAACAGGTCTTCCATTCTTCGTCTTCCTTCCCCCACCTCTCTCTCACACACAATCACCTAAATCCCTAACTGAAGAGAAAGTCATTTTCACCCTTTAATTGTTTAGAGCAGCGAATTTGTCTCAACTAGAACGTGAATTCCCAAGCTTCTAGTCTCGTCACCAAAAGATTCGCGACCTAATGAGCAAACTCTTCATCTGGGTTTCAATCTCAAGGTTCAAAGGTCTCTGAAAATTGATTGCTTTAGTAGGAAAGAGTTTGAGAAATTAATTGCTTGACGAGAATTTGAAGCCGAAGATTTCTCTCTCTTTTTCTCTTGTTCTAATTGAGATGTGAGGCTCCATTCGTTTGGGATGGGATATGCTCCTTTGCCCCTATCTCCTTTATGTTGAGACATTTTTATATACTTTAGATTTAATTCAACGGCTAAACATTTAAATTCAATTGTTTGAACCAAATTTTAATGTGTTTACAATTTTTTAGTCATTGGATTAATTTTAAAATATATAAACAATTTTTCAATCATTAAAAATACATAAAGGGGATAAATTCAAAAGACCATAACCCATCCCCGTTTGTGTTCAATTATATCAGCTTTGAAGTCAAAGATTTCTTTTGTTTCTTCGTCTTCCTCTCTCCATTTCTCATAACAATCTGTGAAGTTCAAAAATAAAACAAATGGGGTTACACCAAGGAGATAAATGCGTCGCTGCTTTAAGTATAATCATTACTGACTGGGTTGAGGCAGAAGATTGTGTCTTGAAAACAGAAAAACTGGCTGAAAGAAGAAAGTAGATAAACTTTTGCTCTTTGACTTCTCATTGTCAAATTGAACATATTTTTGAGTTGTTTCTCTCTTTCTCTTGTCCGTGGTGCCATCTTATGTTCCTCTCGGTTGTTGCCTTAGATTTTGGCTTCTTGTTTAATTGCACGTGCTTGATGCGCGAATCGAGCTGGCCATAAATTAACGCTGGTCCTTGACACCAAGGAACTGAGATATCTTATACTAGTGCCTTCTTTAGTCTAATCAGTAGGAGAATTATTCTCCTTCTTTGGTCCTGAACACATAACTAATTAGATACTTGTAACAATACAAAACATGAACGTAAAATTCATTGAACTGTGGCATAAATTGAGAGAATAAGAAAGGAATGAGTGAACTTATGTCCAGTCTCATGAGTAACATGAGCAAAAAACGCAGCAATCTCACGCTTAGAATAATCAGTGGAAACAATTTTACCAAACTGAGGATAAGAGTTGAGAGCAGCAACTTGGTACGGCTCGGATTAGCTTTTATTGATGATACTCTTGAAGAATTGTGGAGTAACAATTCTAGCCACACTCACACCACGAGTAGGACTTCTTTGAGCCATTATGGCTTTTGGTACGGCTCCTGCAACCACCATGGCTAGGAGAATGGCTAAGACATTTGTTTTCTTGTCGAAGTGCAACATTTCGTTTTTTGATTTTCTGTTTGCAATTTTTGAGGTTAATGTGAATGAGATGAGAGGATGATTTTGTGACCAGGAATTGTGGTGGTTGATGGGGTATTTAAAGTAGTGATTGAGGTAGAGATTTTGACTAAAATATTGATAAACTTCTATCTTGATATTGATATGTATCGTTTAGTTTGAGTGCAATTAGGTACTATTATTAATTTTAACTGTTCCCGCGAAAGTCTAGTGATTAAGATTATTGACGGAATGTAACAATCCTTAAACAGAATACTCCGTGGGCTCAAGTTATTAAGGTTAGAGTTAATTATGTCAAACGTCTAAAATGACATATTGAATTTGATAAAAAGACAAACAAAATTTCAGTTTTGACAAATAGAAACACGCTCAAATTTATTTTGAAAAATGTTATATGGAGACCAATTTCGAAACCACTGAAACCTTTTGAAGATTTTTGGAGACTTTTTAAATCTGACATTTTTTAGAATATTTGGTGCGTGTTTCTATTCCTAAAAATTTGTTTGGATTTGGCCTAAAAATCAATTTATGTATTTAATTTCAGTGTAATTATATGATTTTTCTATTTATTATCCTTGATTGAACTTTTCAAAGTTAAGGCATTCATCTTCATGGAAATTGTTGTAATTTCCTTTTGAATTTAGACTAAATGTATTAATCATTAGTGACTGAATATAATCTTCAATCAAATAGAATTGTCTGCTTTGATTCACCTGGGAAGCAATGTTTTGGCTATTGTTCGCTTTTTCCTAAAAAAATGTATTTAAAAAGGAACAACTAATTCAACTTTGCATGGCTGAAGAATTTCTCAATGCAACAACAACAAATAAAGGTAAAAGATCAGGAAGATGTTGGTGAGGAGTATTTTAATAGCTTGCTTGCCAATTCCTTTTTCCAAGACGCAGAGGGGGATGATTGGGAGGCATCAACGGTAAAATGCATGACTTTCTACAAAAAAAAAAAAGCACGGGTGGACTAAGCAGCATTGATGCCATAATTCATCATCTCCAACAGCAGCTGATAATTATGAACGAACTCACTGATGCTTCCCTCGTAATGCTTTACAGTTCCCACAATGAAATTCATTGTTCTGTTCCACTTTGAAGCAGAAAATGACTCCACAAAAATGTTAATTCATTTTGGCTGTCAATTTTGTTGCATTGGAAGATACAGATACATGATCTGAGTATAAAAACGTAACCAATTCGAGCAGCTACGTTGACGAGCTCTTGTGGTATCTGTTATAGTGCTTCTAAAATATTTGAATGTTTGTTCACTTGGTTGCTTAGCTTTCAATAATGAAATATTCTTCTCCATAACATTTCAAACCCCATTATCTCCAATTGGATCTAGAACTGAAAACTAAGGCAAAGCACAAATCATGGCTGAGTTCTTGCTTAAATTTGCTATGGAGGAAATCTTGAAAAAGTTGGGTTCTACTACATTGATGGGATTTATTGAGCTTGGGGATTCAAGAAGGAGCTCCAGAAGCTGATGGAATCGACAAGGATCATTCAAGCTGTGTTTCAAGATGCTGAGGAGAACCGAACAATAAAAGAATGTGTGAAGTTGTGGTTGCCGAAGCTCCAAAAAGTGGTTTATTCTGCTGAAGATATGCTGGACGAGTTTTTTTATGAGACTCTCCGTTGTGAAGTGGAGATTCAAGATCAACTCAAGCGGAAAGTACGCGACTTCGTTTCTTGCAACGATCCCATTTTATTCCGTCCAAAAATGGCTGCCAAAGTGAAGAAGATCAAGGAGTCCCTACCTGTTATTAAAAACCAAACCAGAGGAGAACAAGCAATTAGAGGCGTAGTACCTGCCAGTCATGGAATTGATTCGGATAGCCAGCTAGATCGAGCTATGACTGACTCCCGTCTTGAGAAATTAGAAACATCAATTTGGAGAGAAAGTGAAGTTGAAGCAATCACCGACATGTTGGAGGTAAGCTCATCCGAACCACCATTTCTAAATGTTGTTTCTGTTGTTGGATTTGGTGGTCTTGGAAAAACAACTTTGGCCAAATTGGTCCTTGAGAAAGCACAGGAAAAGAAACTTTTTGATGAGATAATGTGGGTCTGTGTTTCTGAAACTTTTGATGATAACAGGATTTTAGGAGAGATGTTGCAGAAACTAGACAAAAGCACGGGTGGACTAAGCAGCATTGATGCCATCATTCATCATCTCCATGAGCAGTTGAAAAATAAAAGATTCCTTCTTGTGCTCGACGATGTGTGGAATGATGATTTCACAAAGTGGGATTGTTTGAAGAGTCGTTTGCAGAAAATTTGTGAAAGAGACGATAATGATGTTGAAAGAGACGGTAATGATGTTGAAAGAGACGATAATTATGTTATTGTAACGACAAGGAGTAGGAAAGTTGCGGAGGTAATGGGCACTACTCCTGAACATTTGGTGAAGTTGAAACAGTTGCCGCATTATGCATGCTTATCTATCATAAAAAATAAGTGGCTTGAGAAATGGCGAGAATCAATGCCCGAAGTGTTGGAGACCATCGGTGCCGAAATAGCAGAAAAATGTGGAGGGGTACCATTGGTTGCGCAGGTTTTAGGCGGGACATTGTGTTCTAATACGGAGAAAGAATTTTGGTTATCCATAAAAGACAATAATGCGTGGGAAGCAATTGGTCAAGGTAGAATCTTATCTGTGTTGAAATTAAGCTTTGATCATCTTCGCCCACCTCTGAAGCACTGTTTTGCCTACTGCTCGCTTTTTCCTAAAGATTTTGTATTAGATAAGGAAGTGCTAATTCAACTTTGGATGGCTGAAGAGTTTCTGAATGCAACAGCAACAAATGGGGGCACAAACACAAGATCATCAATGGAAGACGTTGGTGAGGAGTATTTCAATAGCCTGATTGCCAATTCTTTTTTCCAAAGTGTTCAAGTGGATGCTTTGGGAAACACTATTGCATGTAAAATGCACGACCTTCTACATGATCTTGCCTTGTTTGTATCTAACACCGAAACGTTACCAGTCAGATCAGGTTACGTTTTTAAAACACGTGATGGTCGACGCTTGAACTTGGCTTGCAATGAAGTGTCTAGGGTTGAAGAAGTTCCAGAATTGACGACAGATCAAGCAGGAAAATTACGTTCTGTGTTGTCCAAAGTTGATATCTCTCCAATCTTGCCTAATTTCAAAAGGCTGCGATCTCTAGACATGTCTAATGCTAAACTCAAAGAGCTACCTTCCGCAATTGAAAAGTTGAAGCATTTGAGATATCTTGACATCTCAAATAACGAAAGCATACAAGCGCTGCCTGAGTCCATCACGAAGCTCTATAATTTGCAGACGTTAAGGCTCCTTAAATGTAGGAGTCTCAAGAAGCTGCCCTTCAACATACGCAATCTGGTGAGCTTACGACATATTTACTTCGATGTTGAGAGTTTAATGCCTTCAAAAGTGGGATGCCTCACTAGCCTCCAAACATTGCCTTGTTTTGTTGTGGGACTGGAAGAGGGCCACAAAATCTACGAATTAGAAGGCTTAAATGAATTAAGAGGTAGATTGGTGTTTTTTAGTCTGGAGGATGTGAGAGATGGAGAAGAAGCAAAACGAGTGAAATTGGAGAAGAAGAAATTATCTGAATTGGTATTGTTATGGAAGGTTGTTGAAGAAAAGGAAAGAGAGAATTATTGTTCTTCCTCTTCCAGGGAATGCAACCATGAAGATGTGTTGAAAAGTTTGCAACCTCCTCAAAGCATACTGAGCTTAACAATCAAGTGTTACATGGGTAAGCAATTTCCGCAATGGATGTCTCAATTAAATAAACTAGTGAGTTTGGAATTGAAGCACTGCATGAAGTGTGAGACAATGCCAACCCTTGGGCATCTTGGTAACTTGAAAGTTCTTGTGGTGGAAGAGATGGATGGCACAGAATTCATTGGCAGGGAATTCTATGGGGAAAGTAACAACAGGGTCAATTTGTTTCCAGCACTAGAATCTTTCTCCATAAAGAAAATGAAGAGTTTAGCTGAATGGGGGAACCCAATAGGAGCAGAAGCATTTCCTAAACTGCGCGATTTGTACATTGAAGACTGCCCCTGTTTGACAAACATTCCTTTGAGCCATTTGACGTCATCTGTAACTGGTATGGAAATAGAGAAGTGTCCTTGGGTTGGAAATTTCATGTGTATTTGGTGCTTTCAAGAAGTGAAATCTCTGAAAAACGTGGTGATTGAGGGGTGTCCTAAATTAACATATCTTCCTATAAGCTTGAAGTCTTTTGAAAGCCTCAAAATCAATTATCTAATTAATGGTTATGTATTACGTGGAAGACTACCATCTTTGAAAGCTATGGAGATAGTTGGGGCTGTTGAAATAGTTCAAGAGTTTGAGTTTCCTAAGTCTCTTGAAAATCTCGTAATAAGCAAATTTGAAAATTTGCGAGCGGATGCATTCTGTGGACTATCATCTCTTAAACATCTGGAATTACTGAACTGTGCGAGTCTACAGTCAATCTCAACACTATCATCTCTTAAATCCCTTCAGATACTAAAAATTGATCCCTGTTGCAACTTGAGTGATTTGTTGCCAGATTTTTTGTCCGCACTTATGTGTCTTGAAGAGTTGTTCCTTGGGTGTTTTTCTCAAGTTAGAACTCATCAAGGTGGGATAAAATACTGTCGCCCTCGCAGTGAACTCACAATTGATAATTGCGATGAATTGAGTGATTTGTCGCCATATTTTATCTTTTCACTCACATGTCTTGAGAAGTTGCACATTTGGGGCTGTTATAAATTAAGCAGTCTTCCTGCTGAGATAAAATTATGCAGGTCTCTTCAGGAATTAACTGCCAGGTATTGTGAAGGGTTGACCACCATTGCTGACGATATCATCAGCTCCCTCACCCAACTGAAGAAATTAGAGTGGGGTGGTTTCTCAGAAGAATTGGAGGAAATGCCGGGTTTCAGTTCAATCCATCCCCTCAGTAATCCTTCCCTTGAAAAGGTAATGATATTCGGGTGGAAAAAGCTGAAGTCACTGCCTCATCAACTTCAACACCTCACTTCCATTAGAGAGTTGGAAATATGGTATTTTAGTGGAGTGGAAACCTTGCCAGATTGGCTGGGCAACCTTTTATCTCTTCAAAGCCTCTCCATTTATCGGTGCCAGAATTTGAAGAATCTTAAAACAACCATGCAACACCTCTCCAAATTAACAAGCTTAAACATTTGGAGATGTTGTCTTCTGGAGGAAAGATGCACCAAGGATATTGGGACTGAATGGTCCAATATTTCACACATTCCAGGCATAAATATAGATGGCAAAGTTATACAAGACCTAAACCGTCCAACGACTCCTCAAATATCTATTTACAGGTGAGTTAATCTCTCTTAAACTCAACCCTTCTTGGTCCTAGCACTTGTATATATTCCGTCTCTGTTGAAATTCACATTTTGTTTTTGTAGGTGGTGATATTTTGTTCATCAATTACACTTTTGCCTCTTATTTTGGAAAAATCAATCAATTTATACAGGTACACACAGGCAACGCATTATAATATTCTTTTTTTCTTGCAACTCATTTTAGTTCCCTTAATACACACAATTGTTCTTATTATATATGCTATTTTATTGTTGAAGTTTTCAGTCACACTACCGATTCTTGGATTGCTTAGTGAAATCTTTTTAAAAATACGAACTAAATGTGAAATCTTTGTGTGGTGGGTGAAGTTCAACAGAGGTTTTGTTCCACTGATTCACTTGTAAGTTGGCATATCATAGTGGCTCATCCTCTGGTGTTTTCTTCCTTTCGATACACTGATCTTGTTGTCAATATTTATTTAACCCGTTCATGTTCTGTTAACTGTTCTGTCAGCTTCTCAAGAAGTTGATTCGCATTTGAGTTTATTCGCGAAGTTGATATTAAACTGTAAGAAAATGCAACCTCTCAGGATCCTTTGTGATGATATTTTTTCAAGTTAATGTTTGTAGTTGGTCTTTTCAATCTCCTCCTCTTTTACAACATTTAATTGTCACCTTTTTTTTTTTTACAATAGGTGCTGGTGTAACTAGGTTGATGATGAGCACTATTCTTAGGGTCTAAATTCAAGAATTTGGATTACATTATGAACTGGAAGTTTAATGATGATGTTTATTGAGTAAGAAAATCACTTTGCCACTTCCTTTGTCCTTTTAAGAATTTCACTAAAATTCACTGTTAATTTGTACTGCTGTAATCATGGCCTAAGATGGGTTCTTGATCTTGGTATCTATGGCCATTCAATTTATGACAATGTCTTACCATTTTTTTATTTGTTATTGTTCAAAAAAAAGTGAATTTGCTGAATTTCTGAAATTATAAAAATGCCTGTAATACTGATCTAGAAGCACTGGGATCAAATCTCTAATACGACTCAAAATATAGTCTATAGTGTAGTATGTAAAAGGCCAATCTAAAAACTATTATAATCTAACATTATTGTAAGTCACCTCCGACAATAAAATTCAAAAATTTGATAAACAATGTGTAAGGAGAAAAAAACGAAACTAGAGTATTGTTCCTAGAAAATAATTGTTTTGCTAATCAATAGACTTGTAACCTAGTGATATTGGAGTTTTTTCGACTGAAAAATCGAGAATTCGCTGGGTAAACAAAAGAGAAATAATTTATTGGGTAGACATTTGCATTAAACTCATCGCACCCCTGCAAAATTACAGCAGCCACTGTTTTTATCTTTTCCAAGTTGTGTCCAACAGTCCAAGACCGCTGAATATGGCGATTCCCTGCTGCTATCCATGCCTCCCGCATCCTATCAGCCGTTGCATGCTAAAATACTTCTCATCACAGACGTCCAGGATGTTCATAAATTCACAACATTGTCAAATTATCCAGCTTCTTGTTTCTCATTCTGATAACCTGACGCCTTTCCAGATCGACCAATTAGATATTGCTCCGGCGTGGAATTGTTGCCATGCATCTCCAGACCATGATATGTTCGAGTTGCATAATACTGTGCTCCTGATTTAATTGTTCCCTTGATAAGGGAAGTAGAGTTTGGGTCACGCAATTGCAATGCCTTCTCGGTTGTTTTCGCTAATGCAAGAACTCCATCTTCTTCTTCTCTCTCTAATAAAATTACGATGAATAAAACTAAAATAAGAAACATAGCTAGTATTCGTACAATCATATTTATCTAACTCCTCCGGCCAGAAAATGTAAAGCACAAGTGACTGAATAATACCTTGTAACTCAAAATCTTCTACATATCCGCCTTGAATGAAAGAGAAGCGTGCTTCTTCCGAATGACTAGTTGCTTCCACCGGTGATGCACTAATCAAATCCCGAAATTCCATCACATATGTTCCGGTCCATTCGCTTCCTCTGCAGAAAAGATCTACTACTTTAAGATAATCATTTATATCCAACAAAGAAGAGATAAATCCTTCTGCACTAATAGTGTTTCACTTTACATCTGAAATCCTGAAACATTAACATCAACAAGAAGAGAAAAGTATATAGCATAGACTTAAATCAACGCTAACAGTACCTAAGAAATTTAAAAAATGGAAATTTTTTCAAGCTATGGCTCAAATTCAATGCACAACGAAGTGAAATATATGTCAACCTGTGAAAAGCTAGCATGGCTTCAAATGGAGTAATAAATGGAGCTAAAAACTCTTTGCTATCCAAGAGAGCAGTTTGAGCACAAGAAACATAGATGAAGACATCACACTGTCAAAAGAGAAAATTCATTACCTCAGGAAATTTTACCAAATTCCTGAGTAGAAGGTAGGAAATTTTCTACAATCAAAAGTAGGAAATTTTCTTCATGAATAGATGGTAGTCACCTCAGGAAAGTTGGCAAGCTTTGCAGGATTTGGTTTTCCCATAACAAGAGTATAAGCCTTTTTCCCAACTCCAGTAATTAGATCCTTCATCTGGTGAATCATATCAAGGTAACCAGCTGCATCATCAAAAGGAACAAAATGAGATAAAACATCACAACATGCTGATAGATAGATTATCAATACATTTATATATCAATATAGGAAACCGAATGTGAATCCAAATGATCACAGCCATAAAAAGAAATTTTTTTTTGAACTGAGATAAAAATAATGTATAAGACATATCAATAGCGTCATAATCTTTGTCATAACAAGAAATCAAAATAACCAGATGCAACTAATTTCTGTTTCATGATCTTGAGAACAACAAGAACAGTCATTTACCAACAGAAAAGAATTTGAAAAACCTCAAGCCAGATTAACTTTTCCACAGAGAAAATTCAACTATAAAATGAAATCATATTCCTGAAGGACTACCAATACAATATCTCAACTAATACATGACTAAATTATCTTAACAATCCATGAGCTAAGAAACCATGTATGCCACTATCAAACACAATCCTAAAAGAAAAGCAAGAATGCATTAATTATATCAAGCTGCAATGCATACGAAATAACAAGTATGCAACGAGCATTTGCTCATGCAAACACAAGGGATGCATATATGTAGGAGAAAAATGAAAAAACAAAATAACATCTGATTTTCAGCAGAAGTCATCAAATTGAAAACAACACTTGAACACGTCTCAAGAACTAGCGAATATAGCTTATTCTTTTTTTTTTTATCAATGAAATATAGCTTATTCTGTAAAGAATGAAAATTAAGAAATCTAATGCATCACATTCAAAACCCTGGGGCCATCCATATCCAGCAGCACAGTGGAAGGCAGGAAACCAACCAGCTATTATACCATTTTCTGCAGAAGCAATAAAAAATGATCATACCTACACCAAGTGTTCCCACCACAATTCCCACTATATTAGCATCTTTTGCCTTTTCCACTAGGTAATATCTACAAGAAACATCAGTCACAATAAACAATTTAGACACTAAATAACCTAAAACGATAAATAAAAGAGATCATCAGGAAAAAATAGCACCACCAAAATTTCACTTTTGAGTAAATTCTATAAATGTCAAGAACATCAAAAACATACCTACGCTTGAGTATCCTTCTCTGATGAGATAAATCTTTTACCAACTGATTTTCTTTTGCGTCATATCTGACTAATACCAGTATTAACAAGTCAACATGAGAATTACTAATTACACTGTGACCTTGAATAATTCACATTTTGACCA
Source organism: Flueggea neowawraea (assembly GCA_948243855.1). Taxonomy (NCBI): domain Eukaryota; kingdom Viridiplantae; phylum Streptophyta; class Magnoliopsida; order Malpighiales; family Phyllanthaceae; genus Flueggea; species Flueggea neowawraea. The sequence continues at coordinate 2,111 of CAODLS011450780.1, read as the reverse complement.
TAAAAAAACTCGAGCTAAATAACAATTGTACACTGAGAAACGAGAACAAAACATATTGATTGCTATACCTATTTCACAGTTATTGAATGTGAGGACGACATTTACAAATGCTGAATTATCAGAACCAATCCATAAAAGCAAGCAGTCCTCTATTCTCTGTCTAAGAGGCAAATTCCAAATCAAACCTCCAATCTTGTGCCTAGAGCCGCCTGCTAAATGTAGAACATCATTTGTTTTACATTGCTCATCAGAAGTTTCATCTTTTTGGGGGTCTATTTCCAAACAAATCACATCAGCGAAAAGGAATCTCATATCAGATTCCAATTCTGTTGATGACCCTGCAACCAACTCTTCTCTAATATGTGGGATTGCATGAGCATACTCCAGCCCAAAAAGTACCTTCCCACCAAAAAGTATCATACAAATAGTTATCAGAACATGAAAAAGGTTGCTCTTTCAAGTAATAAGCTATTGCTTGAAAAGCTACCATGAAGAAATGCACCTAAAGAGAAGGAAATCCATAAGAAACATATGATTTCCTTAGCTTTTCAAAACAAAGGTTATTAAGAAATAAGCATATCAAACAAGGTAAAATATTATAATTATCGGCAACATCAAAACAAATAAATAGCAAAACTTTCTATAATTATCACACAAAGGCAACAATAAATCAAATAAATAGCAAAACTTTACATACTAATTACAAAAATAAATCCTAATATTCATCATAGACACAATTGCAAATGGAAATTAGATATTCTCATCTTTGACAAAAATGAATAAAATTAAGCATTCAAACACACCACAATAGGCTTGTCATTGAACGAAGCACAATCCAACAAACTTTTAGCACAAATGGAAGCATCAATGGAAGCCTTGCCGAACACATAGAAAGCTGGAATCGTTGAAATCCTACAAAAGAAAAAGAAAAAGAAAAAGAAAAAGGGAACATCAGTGTCAATACGGAAACAACAAGCTTTAAAATTTCCATTTGCTATATCAAAACGAAACGAAATCGAAAACAAGACTCACGGGCTAAGACAAGTGTGACCGTAATGTACAACACAATCAGCATGAACATGCGAAGCTCCAACTTCATCGACGCAACAACTTCCGTACGTTGTATCTGCCAAAACAAACAACCAAACCTCTGTCTGATCATCACTACACTTTTTCAGTGTCCGAAGTTTCTCTTTCAATGCTTTCGATATCTTCGTAGAATCCTTAAGCAACTCATCTGGAAACTGATAAATTAAAAAATGATAAAAAAAAACTAAGTCCAGTTCGTAGTTATTTATTGTATTTCGTCGCGAAGTAGCCGAAAGTAAGTGGAAAAAATTGGAACAAAAAGAACAGTTTGGTTTACCTGTAGAGCGACTCTAGTGAAGTCCCTGGTGAAGATGAAATCGGCAGTTCGGGCGATTTCGTAATTTTGTTCAAACTCCATGGCCGCAAACACTCTCTGCTGACTTTCCCACTTGGTTGAGAAGAACTGAACAAGAACTGGTTTAACTAATTCGGTTCAATCGTTTAACCAATTCGGTTTGAAGAAGATGGGTCTGATGGGCCGGTTGGTCGGTTAGATAGAAAACAAAATCCCGGTTTAATTACGGTTCAGCCCATACTATATATTGGTTGTATCTCTTTCCATTATCTTCTGAATTGCTCTGTTTCCTGCCTCTGCACTGAGAAACGAGGGACAACCGGCGGAGAATCCGACGGTTCATATTCACCGATGATTCCACGCGCCCTCTCTCTATCTCAGAAATTTACCCTATTTTTTCTCTTGATTTTTTAGTTGTATTATATTGCTCAATAATTGTTGCTTACCCAAAATTTGGTTCGTAGTATTTGTTAATTTAATTAGTTCGTTTATTGTTACAGTTTAGGGTTTTGAAGATTTGATGCGTTTAGTGAGTCGATAAATGGTGAATTGCCTTACGTGAGTCCCGGTCGACCTTGTGTGTCCTTCCAGACCACTTCGAGGCCGACCCGGCAATGTTTCCCGGTTCTGGTACCTGCACTGGTCGTTTCTGCTTCGACTTCGTATTCAAAGTCGTCGTATCAATTTAATCCTTTACTGAAGCACCGGCCGTTGCGGATAAAATGCC
>CAODLS011450608.1:0-11987 GCA_948243855.1 Flueggea neowawraea | reverse complement strand
TTTAATACGGGACACCTACGTCTTTGGTATACCAATGATTTGATAGATCCTAGCTACTAGGGATGATGGTTGCCATGTGTTCAGCACACCAAACGCATGATTTGTTATTGTTCAGTGGCAGAGTCCACGATTACCTTTGTTCTGGTTGTTGGCGCAGTTCAAAACTTGTTTGCTTTGGTCCCATATCTTTGATATTACATTTTTGGTTTTGAAATTAAAATTAAACTACGATGTTTTTTATGCATGCTATATGCTTTGTATGAAATCGTTTTCGAAATAATTTTGAGACACTTCTACCTATGTAGCGTATATATGTATGGAAATTTTTATTATACTTGTATGTTGTATTTTCAAATCGTTTTCAAACCAATTTTTGTGAGGCACGTATGAGGCAATTTGGAGTGATATTCCTCACTGGGTTCTGACCCCATTTTTGCTTTCTGTCTACTTTTGATCCTTGTTCTCCAAGTTGACAGATTTTTGGCTTCGTCAACTACACCGCATCTTGGATACCAATGAGGCGTCTTTTGGTTAGTGACACCCTTTTGCTCGGGCTTCATTTATTTTTGATAGAGCTCCGCACAGAGATGATGTCGGATTACTGGGTTTCCTTGATTTTGTTTTCAGTATTTATACATTAATTTTATATACTTATATTTACATATGTTTTTATATACATATATTTTGATATGTGATAAATCTATTTTACTATATGTTTTAAATAAATGTTTTAAAATGTTTAAATAGGTAGTATCTCTGAATCTTTGAGGCTTGTATGAGATGGGTCAGGCTCCCTTAGACGGTTCGTCTCGTACGCTAATCATGGTCCATAAACGGGTCATGACAAATGTGATATCAGAACTATAGGTTTTAAGCTTGGGGTTGGTGTGGAGCATAAGTATCTTTGATCGAGTCAGTTCGATTTGCTTCTGTATACCCTCTGATATTTGATTCGGTATTGTGGTGGTCACATGCATTTTGATATTGCACAAGTGATTTTTTTTATATGTAGATATGGATCGACGTTGTGGTAGAGGTCGTGGGAGACCTAGGCCTGTGCCCGTCGAGGTCGTTGCTCAATCTGTGGCCGATCAACATGATGTGCGTAATGCGCCAGAGGTTGCAACTCTAGCACCTCAGCAGCAACCACAGCTTCAGCTTCGACAGCTTTTGACAGCTCAGATTGAGATGTTTGAACGTATGATCTAAGTTCTCGATCATATGGAGAGGTCTCATTCAGGTTAGACAGCTGGAGATCAGTCAGCCCCACCAGTTGCAGCAGCACCGGATCAGCCAGCTGCAGCACCATTAGTTCCTCTGTCACAACCAAAGGAAGTTGTCGTACCTGCACTTATTAATGCTCTTATAGCAGCTAGGACATACGCTGAGTCTCGTCTTTCTAGATTTTTGAAGCTCACTTTTCCCAGATTTGAGCGTAAGATGGGGGATGATCCAGATGGTTTCACTTTCACTGTGGAGCGATGCTTTGAGGCGATGGACTTAATAGATGAGGTGATGAGGATCAGAGTTTCCACTTTCTTATTGGATGTTCGAGCTGTCATATGGTGGAAAGACAAGGGATTGCATAAGATCACTACATGGGACGAGTTCAAGAGGGAGCTCACATTGTTTGTCCTTCCCTATAGTGTAAGGGATAAAAAGGCGGACCAGTTCAATGAGCTCCACCAGGAACCGAGTATGTCTGTGACAGACTATGAGGACCAGTTCATGGGATTGAGTAGGTATGCACCGCCGGAGGGTCATGGTGAGGAGGCCCTGGTGGGAAAGTTTTTGAATGGGTTATTGCCCAAGATCAGTAGAGTTGTGGCAACTCTGGGTTTAACTACCATATCATAGATTTTTTAGGCTGCGATAGGGATGGAGTATTAGGATGAGAGGCATCCTAAAAAGCCCAAAAGGACAAAGGCTGATGGCACATCTAGAGGCCAGCAGGGCCAAGGATAGAGTAGCCAGTGTGAGCAGAGGCATAAACATTCCTCTAGAGGTTAAAGGCAGGAACAAGGTTTCCAGAGTAATGTAGCACAACCAGCTGGACATGCAACAGGTCAGGGCTTAGGAGGTCAATATTCCCTTTGTGAGACTTGTGGAAAGAGACATTCGAGGGTTTGCAGTAGGGTGACAGACCTCTGTTTTCACTGTAGGCATCTGGGACATAAGGTGGCTGAGTGTCCAGTAAAGCATGGCGTAGGCTTACAGACAACGTAGTCCTTGGTCGGGGTATAAGAGCTACTAGCACCGGAGCTGGCAGAGGTACAGGTAATGGAGCAAAAAATTTTGCGAGTCGTAGCCAGATCGGTCAGGGTAGTGGCCATGGACAGGCCAATCAAGGCAGTTCTACTACAGGTAGACAGGCTTGCGTCTACCATTTGACTCGCGATGAGGCACAAACCTCCAACGCAACAATGACTGGTACATTATCTATCTTTGGTAATTCTGCTTATGTATTATTTGATACTGTTGCATCACATTCATTTATTACACCTCTTTTTTTTTTTAGCATATGGGGTTGGTATTGAGTCATTTAGATAAATTGTTAGAGGTATCTTCACCTTTGGATGCTAAGATGCTAACTGAATCTGGGGTGAAGTGTTACGAATTGCTATTGATCGGCATGAGTTGGTAGCTAACCTAATCTTGTTAGATGTGGGAGAGTTTGACGTCATACTTGGTGAATCATCTTTATTTCCCAGTAGTTTGCAAGTTTTCTAATGTGTTTTCCGAAGAGTTGTTAGGGCTTCTTCCTAATCAAGAGATTGATTTTGCTATAGAAGTACACCTTGGAGTTGATTCGATATTGATTCCTCTATATTGGATGGCGCTAGTAGAGTTGAAGGAGTTGGAGACTCAGTTGTGAGAGTTGTTGGACAAGGGGTTCATTTGACCGAACGTTTCTTCTTGGGGCATTCCAGTTTTGTTTGTAAAGAAAAAGGACGGTAGTCTAAAGATGTATATAGATTATCGTCAATTGAACAAGGTGGTGGTGAAAAATCGATATCCATTTTTTAGGATTGATGATTTGTTTGACCAGTTGCATGGTGCTCAGTGGTTTTTCACGATCAACTTGAGGTCAGAATATCATTAGTTGAGGATTCATGGTGAAGATATTCCAAAGACTGCATTCCAAACTAGGTACATGCATTATGAATTTTTGGTAATGTCATTTGGTTTGACGAATGCTCCAGCGACATTCATGGATTTGATGAACAGAGTGTTCAGACCGTATTTGGATCGGTTTGTGATTGTCTTCATCGACGATATTTTGATATACTTAAGGAGTAAAGGAGAGCACGAGGACCACTTGAGGTTAGTTTTGCAAACTTTGATAGAGCATCAGCTTTACACTAAGTTCTCAAAGTGCGAGTTCTGGCTTGAGCAAGTGGCACTTTTTGGTCACGTAGTGTCTAAAGAAGGGATTATGGTAGATTCGAAGAAGGCATAGGCAGTACTCCATTGGGAGAGGCCTAAGACTGTCAATGAGATTCGGAGTTTTCTTGGGATGACCGGATATTATAAGAGGTTTATCCAGGATTTCTCCAGGATTGCAGCCCCTATGACTCGGCTAACGAAAAAAGAGTTAAGTTTGTTTGGTCTGACAGATGTGAAGATAGCTTCCTAAAATTGAAGAAATGTTTGACCAATGCACTGGTGTTGACTCTACCGTCAAGTTTCAGAGGGTTTGCAGTGTATTGTGATGCTTCGAGAGTTGGTTTAGGTTGTTTATTGATGTAGCATGGTTAGGTAATTGTCTATTCATCAAGGCAACTTAAGAGACATGAGAAGAAATATCCAAGTCATGATTTGGAATTGGCGGCAGTGGTCTTTGCACTTAAAATTTGGAGGCACTACCTCAACGGAGAGACTTTTGAGATCTTCACTGATCATAAGAGTTTGAAGTATATCTTTGGTCAGCGGGATCTAAATTTGAGGCAAAGGCGATTATTGGAGTTACTTAAGGATTACGATTGCACTATATCATCTCATCTTTGTAAAGCTAATGCAGTAGTCGATGCCTTGAGCGGGAAGTCGATGGGTAGTTTAGCCCATATTGCCACTGAGAGATGACCGACAATATCGGAGTGTCAAAGATTGATTGAGGATGGAGTTGAGTTTCACTTTGGTGATGATGAGGTATTATTAAGTCACGTTGAGGCGAGACCTATTTTGTTGGATCGAATCCGTAAGGCATAAAAGGATGATGCCGAGATCCAGAGCTTGATTGAGAAAGTCAAGTCGTCCAAGGTGTCGGGCTTCAGTATTGATGATTCTAGAGTCCTTTGGTTTGGTTTGAGATTATGTGTACCATCTTTAGGTGGGTTACGTGAAGAGATTATGACCGAGGGTCACTACTCTGCATATTTTGTTCACCTGGGATACATTAAGATGTATCGGGATCTCCGAGAATCCTACTAGTGGCCAAGGATGAAGAAGGATATATCCAAATTTTTCAGTTGATGTTTGACCTATTAGCAAGTTAAGTCTGAACATCAACATCCTTTTGGTTTGTTACAGCAGATGCCCTTACCGAAGTGAAAGTGGGATCGCATCACTATGGATTTTATAATGGGATTGCTGATGACACTTGCTGGGTATGATTCCATTTGGGTTATCGTGGATCGATTAACCAAGTCTGCACATTTTCTACTATCAATATGACTTATGGAGCAACACGACTAGTAAAGTTGTATATTGACAGGATTGTCTGTTTGCATAGTGTGCCAGTCTCTATAGTGTCTTACAGAGGGCCTCAGTTCACTTCATAGTTTTGGCATAAGCTGCAAGAAGGTTTGGGTACTCGATTGGATTTTAGCACTGCTTTTCATCTGTAGGCCGATGGTCAGTCTGAGCGCACAATTCACACTTTGGAGGATATGTTGAGAGCATTCGCTGCGTATTTTGGTGGGAGTTAGGATTCTCACCTGCCATTGGTAGAGTTTGCATATAATAACTCATACTATTCAAGTATCGAGATGACACCTTACGAGGCTTTATGTGGTAGGAAATGCAGATCACCTATTTGTTGGGCCGATGCTGGAGAAAGAGAACTTTTGGTCCCAGATCTTATTTTGGAGATGACTGAGAAAGTTAGACTTATTCAGCAACGGATCCAGACCACTCATAGTCGTCAAAAGAGTTATGCTGACCCGAAGCGTAAACATTTGGAGTTTGAGATTTGTGACCATGTATTTCTGAAAGTATCACCGATGAAGGGTGTTATGAGATTTGGAAAGAATGGCAACTTGAGCCTGAGATACATTGGTCCATTTGATATTATTGGCAGTGTTGGGGCCATTGCTTATGAGTTGGCATTACAACCTCAGTTTGCTTCTGTTCGCCTACTGTTCCATGTATCTTTGCTAAGGAAGTATGTCCCTAATCCTTCATATGTTTTGTTACCGCAGTCAATTGAGGTTCTATCTGACTTGTCTTATGATGAGGTTTTGTTTAGGATTGTTGACCGACAGGTCAAAAGACTTTGCAACAAAGATATTGCCTCAGTGAAAGTGATTTGGAGACATCATTCAGAAGAGGAGGCGACTTGGGAGGCTGAGGATGAGATGCGGCGTAGACATATGCACCTGTTCTACTCTGCAGATTCATAGGTTGGTACCTTTTACTCTCTGTCTTTGTAATTTGATATTGCATTCTACTGTTACATTCCTTGCTGCATTTTTGCATGTTGAGGTTTTGGGTTTTGATTTGATTTGAGGTGTAGAGGGTGTTTTAGCATTTGATTTGGCTTTCATGGAAATTCGATGACGAATTTCTTTTAAGGGGCAAGTATATAATATCCCGCTCATTCCTACTTGATGTCGATAATAAACTAGTGTTTGATCTTGATTGTTGGAGGTATTTTTGAGGTTTTAGGAGTTGAGGAACCTTGGGGATGGTTTGGAGCGAGTTCAGGTGTGAGAAACGTCAAGTATGGAAGCTGTAGGGGTTAAGACGTACATTGTTGTTGATGATGACATGCGTTATCTAGAATTTGCCATGGGATGATCAATGTACATTGTAACAAAGCACAACATACATTATGTTGTAGTGCAATGTAGGTTGTGAAAGAACAACGTACGTTGTGGTTCAAGCAGTAGCCATGAAACATATTTTTGACTCGACAACGTACTCTTTGCTTAAAATAACGTACGTTGGCAGCGAGCAGAATGTCTTTAAAGCACCCAACAACCTGATTTTCTTCATTAACTCGCCCATCTCTCACTCAAAACTCTCTCAACACTTCAGTGATCTTTCCACATTGTTCGTCCATCATTTCTAACCAATTTCTGAGGTAAAATTACATATGTTTCTTGGATTTAACTTCGTTTTCATATATTGATTGGTGGGTTTCGATTTTGGCCGAATTCATTTGGGTTTTCAATTTTTGTATGATTCTGAGTTAATGTTTATTAAAGGATGCTATAATAAGTTGAATGGCACTTAGATTAACAAGAATCAAGCTTTGAATCATGAGATTTTGAGTTGTTTTTGTATGGTTAGGGTTGGGGACGGTTTTGAATGATTTTGATGATTTGGTCGTTGTTTTGGTGAATCTGATGCTTCATTTGTGTTTAGGAGGATGATTTGAGTTAGTGTGAGTGATCGGAAATGATTTCTATCAGTGAAAACGAGAATAGGGTGTTTTTGGTATAATTTCTTTCCGTGGGGACCAAAAATGAAATTTTGGTGAATATGGGTTCTTAAGGGACCTGAAGTGATATTTGAGAGTTTAAGGACTGTTTTGCAATTTGTGAGAGTTTGAGGACTTTTTTGAGGATTCTGATTACTTAAAGTATTAGTTTTTAATTTTTGAAAAATTTAAGGACTATTTCATAATTTTACAAAGACCTAGTGACTAAAATGTAATTTTATAAAAGTTTAGGTACCAAATCATAATTTTACGTAGATTTCAATTATTGGGTCTAGAGTGTTAGATCTACTACCGAGATGGGTTTTGGGGCGTCATTTGAGCATCTATAATCGCATATGCATATGCACAGATTTCGGTATAGCATAGTACCAGCATCACTCATTGCTTTTTTTCTGATATACCTTGTTTCCGATATCTTTGTTTCAGCTTCATATCCGTGCCAGCGATATCAGTCGCCCACTAGTGGTGCCTGACTGCTATAGTTTGAACTTCCAGGTGAGTGAATGACAGCTTCAGACACATAGGCTGTGTCTCGAAACTGTGTTTGTTTTTGTTGTGTTCACACTTATTCTGTAATTTGACTAATCCGAAGATTGACTAAAATAATAAATGGATTATGTGAATTAATATTCACCTTCGTTTTTGCAAATTGATATATATATATATATATATATATTCCCTCTCTTTTGAATTCTGAATTGCATGCCTATGATTTCATACTTATGTAATATGATTTTGTTTTGATACAGGGCACCTACGTTATGGGGTACATAGTCTTTGATATACCAATGCTTTGATAGATCCAAACTACCAGGGATGACAGTAGTCATGTGTTCGGGACGCCAAACACATGATTTGTTTTTGATCAGTGGCGGAGTCCACGATTACATTTGTTCTGGGTGTTGGCGCAGACCATAACCCATTTGCTTTGGTCCCATATCTTTGAGATTACGGCTTTGGTCTTGAAATTAAAAATTAAACTACGATGTTTTTCCTGCGCGCTGTATGCTTTGTTTGAAATTGTTTTTGAAATGATTTTTAGACATTACTACCTATGTAGCGTGTATATGTATGTATATTTTATTATACTTGCATGCTATATTTTAGAACGATTTTCAAATCAGTTTTTGTGAGGCACATATGAGGCATTTTGGAGTGTTATTCCTCACTGGGGTTCTGTCCCCATTTTTTTTCTGTCTACTTTTGATCCTTGTTCTCCAGGTTGACAGATTTTTGGTTTTGACAACTATTCCGCATCTCGGATACCAGTGAGATGTCTTTTAGCTAATGATGCCCTTTTGCTCGAGCTTCGTTTATTTTGATAGAGCTATGTACCAAGATGCTGTAGGATTACTGGGTTGCCTTGATTTTTTTTTTCAGTATTTATACATTTATTTTGTATACTTATATTTACATATGTTTTTATATACATATATTTTGATATATGAAAAACCTATTTTATTATATGTTTAAATAAATGTTTTAAAATGTTTAAACGGGTATCATCTCTGAATCTTTGAGGCTTGTATGAGATGGGTGAGCTCCTTTAGACGGTTCGTCTCGTATGCCGGTCATTATCCGGAAACAGGTCGTGACACATTTGATCCCTCAATCCATTCTCTGCTATTTTGATCATTTTAAATTAAGAAGTTTTTTTGGTAGAAATAATAGTTATATTTCTTGATAAAGTATTTGTTTGTCACAAGTTCAACACGTTTTCTCATTTTTATCTTTACATGTGTAACACTATTATTATTTTTTATTGAGTATTAACTAAATTCTCACTTCGAATGCGACATTCTCCTACAGTGTTAGTGCACAACATATAAAAACATTAAACTTTTTATTATTAGTTATAACAACAATTTACTTAGAAATATATTCTTTTTTGCTTATATTTTTTTCTGTAAAGGGTCCATATGAAATTTTTATATTTTTTTTGTTATAGTTTTAAAACTGTCTTTTTTTAGTTTGTTTTTTATTTTTTACCACTTATAACTGAAACTAATAGTCATGTGAAGATATGATATACTTACATTAACATCGTATATCTCTCAATTCACTTGCAAATAATGTTTAAAGTAATTATTGTGTTTTCAACCTTTTTTTCTTTATTTTCTTGATCAAATATAACACAATCAGATAGTATTTGCTATATAATCCACTTTTGATTTTCTTTTAGCTAAGACAATAGATATCAAATTTTAATGTACATATTCACCAAAAATTATAGTATTAACCTTCCTCCTAAAAGTAAGGAGTGTTGATCAATTATACTCCAATATAAGTTTCTTGTTAATTTTAGCTTCATCTAAGCTCAAATAACAAATGTATTGTAGGTGGCAATAAGTACATATTATTGATCGGAGAAATCAATGAAAACCATACTTTTAAACTTTTAGAAAAATAATTTTAAGACTTTCTAAATAATGGGTTAATTGACATTAAAATTTTAAATCCCTTTATTTGTGAGTAACAATAAATTTGAAAATTTTTTACTTTTATATAACTAAATTAGTATTTTTAAAAAGGAGTATTTTCAATTTTTTTTTAATTTCATTGGATCTATGCCTTTTAATATAGTAGCATTTAATATAGGAAAGGATTTCTTGTTCTAATCCTAATTCAACATCTTCAACCATTTTTATACCTTAATTAAATATTTTATTTAATTAAATCACGTTAAACATCAATTCTAATCCTAATTCAACATCTCCAACCATTTTTATACCTTAATTAAATATTTTCTTTAATTAAATCACGTTAAACATCAATTCTAATCCTAATTCAACATCTCCAATCATTTTTATACCTTAATTAAATATTTTCTTTAATCATTCCAAATACCACGTTACTCATCAATTCTAATCCTAATTCAACATCTAATTGTTCCAAATACCCTAATTAAATCACATTACCCCACAATTCTAATCCCTTAATTAAATCACGTTACACATAAATTCTAATCCTAATTCAACATCTCCAACCATTTTTATACTGAAAAAATTTTCCTCCCTTAATTAAATCACGTTATAAACATCAATTGTAATCCTAATTGGACATCTCCAACCATTTTTATAACAAAATATTTTTTAGTAGTTAATTAAGGGGAAAATATTGTATTTGAAAGGGTATTTTAGACTTTTTCTTTTTTGATTTTCTACATTCATACTTTTATACATATTATAGATTAGTACAACAAATTAGCACTTTGCTTGAGATGTGGAATGATATTTATGATTGGGATACATTACAAGCACCCTTGAAGTCGTTCAAAAATGGCTTACAGTTTCATTTTCTTCTTGAGTTACAGATTGTGTTAAATTGGTGCATGCAAGTAATAAGGATCAAGTTAACTTCAGTAACAGGCACAATAGTTTCTGCAACATTTATTTATTTTTTATTATTTTTGGTTTAATGGCTATATAGTCTTTCCTGAGAAAATTTTATCCATGGTCACCTAATTTTTATTATTTTAAACCAAAAATAATAAAAGTTGAGTGATCGTGGGTAAAATTTGCTGTCTTTCCATGAAACGTATTTCTTCCATACTTTCCTGATAAATGCTTGAAACTTCAGCTCCAGTTGTATAACCTGTCTGATTTACAGAAGGGCAGCCATGAGTCGCTATCGAGTTAGGAACAACAGTTCTGTTGTTATGAAAAACTGAAAAGGAATGAAGAACTGTGAAAAGGGTTGATCAGGGAAGAAACACTATATATTTTGAAGAAGAGAAACAGCAGGAAACCAGAAATCTGAAGCTAAATGCAGAACAGAAAAAGCAGCAGCAGGATATTCACACTATAAATAACAGGTGCCAGATTCGGCGATGATTCGGGGGATGAATTCCATAGACCATGGCCAGTAAATACATTCCAGCTCTCTGACTGGCACGAAAATCAGGGGAACAGGTATTCATTACGGTTGAGACGACTTGTACTCTGATGACTTGCATGTTTGCAGTATGGACAGATGGTGCAGTTCACATCCTCAATAAGCATATTCTTGGAGCAATCCTCCTCATCCTTTCTGATATGTCCACTCCAGCTAAATCTAAAACGATAAACCAGATTAACGTAATTACTGGTCATAATTACTCCGAAAGACTGGAAATTTAGGAAACAGAATACAGAACAAAAGAAAACTCCAATGCCTGTAATCAAGATGAAACTGGCAAAATGTTGATCACATAACAAAATCTGATAATAAGTCTTAACAGAACATAATTACACAGACTCGAGGAAGGAAACTATAATTAGTATGTCATCCATTTAAAATGAAAACCATTGATGATCTATTGTGTAAAATATACACATTAGTAGTACAGGTTTTCACATACCATTTCGTTCCAGGGTCTGCCCTGCAGGCATTGGATTCAACAAGCATTCACTTCATCAACAGCTCGTTGCATTTTCTTGCCAGGCTCAAGCTCACTGAGAGCACCATTTTCGTTTTCACTTAACTTCAGTCTTCAATTTCTAACAATTTCTTTTGGAAAAGTTCTCTGGTACCAGCCTTGATTTGACTTTTATCAAGAATATTAAAGGCTATCCGTATCATACTATTATACCATACCAACTCTTTTTCACGTGAATTTACATATGGTGTTGTTCCTTTTCTCGCTTCATTCGTCCAACGATTCAAAATGTATTGTCTGGGGATCTCACTCAAACACTCGACATTTAAAACTCTCAAAGCATGAGAACACAAGATTCCCTCTGACTCAAACATTCTACAGCTGCAACTAAGACCATTATTGGAAGTATCAAACTGTACAGAGAAAACCTGAGAGTTGCCTTCTTTAGTAATCTGAAAGGTTGAGATTGGTCCACTAGAAGCATTCTCCACCCATGTCTTTGCAAGACAATTAAGAAATTGTTTCTCAAAATAACTATAGATCCTATGTGTGTAAACTTTGGATGCATGGGTTAAAATAGAACTTTTACTTACAGCAATTGAAGGTGCACCCTGATTGCAGCAAAATTCTTCGGCTAGTTCATTTGATCGCATGCTAGAAACAATATTATCGAAAGCAAGTGCGAAATTGGTCAAAGTAATTGATGCATCTGCTAAAACCTCTAAAACAGAAATTGTGCTCTCATTTCTTTGAGAAGATTCAATCCCAGCAAAAAATGCATCTCCTGCAAATGCTGATGACCACTTTTGGCGAGCCTTGTATAGATATTTCAGCCAATCCTGACCCCCAAGATTAAACTTTTGCACCATTTGATCCCAGGCGCTATGAAATTCTGCCTCTGAATCACAACCCATATGCAACTTATCAAACATGATCTTAAAATCAGGATTTGTATTTAATAGTTCT